>JAVSBT010489306.1:0-20650 GCA_033118115.1 Pharyngocirrus eroticus
GCAAAAATCAATTTTTTGGTAAAGATGTATGTGAAAAAAATGATTTTTTTTCTTCAAAAAGATGCTTTGGGACATATATTCTAACACATGTCAAAAGTTGTATTTTAGAAGAATAACTCCTCACGACGCCTTAAATTAAATTTTGGCCACTACATAGTGGCTATTATGGGTGTATTGACCTAGGTCAAGTAACTGATTTGAATTACTGTATTGGACAAAAAAAACTATATGGCTGTAATCAATATATCACTGCTTCCAAATCAAATCTGTTCATATTTTGTAGAGTTTTTTTTGGCTGCATATTAGCACTGTTTATTGCTTGGAATCATTTTAAGATAGACAAAGTAAAAAAAAGTCCCCATAGCACCAACAAAAGAAAATCAAATCCTAACAAGTTGTACAAATATAACTTAAATGTTCTCAGGGTAGAATGACGGCAACTGCACAACTTACTGTTTGAAGGGAAAACATGTATCCATTTAGTTTGACATCGTCTGCCATTGGCAGTGTGTGTAGCTGGAATTGATTTTGACCCCCTCTATCCAAGCAAGGCACGTTAGCACATTAAAAATCATCAATAAGTAAGAATTACCTTTAAAAGTATTTTCATATCCTAGTATTTATGTCAATCATTCTCTTTTTAGTGGCAATGATTTTTAAGGTGTTTCAGTAATGAAGGTTATTTGTAATACAACATGGCTTTCAAAATGTACTTATTGAACTTTAGGCTAAGAATCATAGCTTTTTGTTGTGCATGTAAACTACACAATTTGTTTATATCATTTTTAATATAATGTCATTGCAAACACCATCATGATCATCTTGATCATCATCATAATATTCACCATCACCTTCATCATAATCATCATCATTATCACACATCACACAATTAATATACCAATCATATCTCAGTTTTGCTTGTGTAAGGCCATTCCAAATCGATTAGTTGGTTGATATATAGATATGACTGACCTATTTATTTATAGATGATTTTTTTTTAAAAAGGGGGCTTTCTTTTGTTTAAATTAGGCAAAAAAATCATGCAAAATCTGTGTAGGCTTGTAAATATTCATTTTCCGGTTAGAGATAAAGAACTACAAAGCGAAATTTTGATCAATACACAACATTCTTGCATATTCCTGGAAACACTTAGCATCTCTTTTCCGTAGTTTCTACGTAAAAGGCAGATGATGTCTTGGGGATATAAAAAAAAAAAAACCCAAAAAACTGACCCGTTTTTTTACATCAATAAATCCATCGTCCAACTGATCGATTTTGAATGGCCTAATTCATATTTTTCAGTTTCTCGATAAATGAATTCAAATTTTGAAACCATGAAACATGAATAAGAGAAACCACCCTGCACACTTCACCCAGAATCAAAACCACCATTCATTTTCTTATTTTTCTACAGGAGATACAACAAAATTGTGACACACAATGGAAATAGCCATGACGTACTTTTAGTAAAAACAGAACTCAGCCTAATGTGACCTCATTATCCTATACATCACTGAAAATGGTTTAAGGATGGTCCAATTTTTCCCTAGTTTTATCCACTGTAGGCACAGATAGTCATTTCAAATTGTGTTTTAGCATTGCTCTGAAACTGAGAGCAATTTGTCATCCTGGTGGAGGATTTAGATGGCACCTCTGAGAAGTTTATTAATTACTTTATGCACTCAATATAGGTTACAGATTACATTCTGGTCATTTCAAAGATGTTGCTTGCCCTTATAGGCTACATGTCAAACTGGATATTGTACTGCATTAATTTTGGTTTTGTTTCCAGAACGATATTTTTATAGGAATTATCACAGCAAGCAGACTTTAAATTGTTTGACTCCCTCAAACCCAAAATTCTAATTATGATTTTGTCATATTAAAAGTTGCTTTTCTTTAACTAATTTGCTTCTGATGTGTTTCTATGATCAGATGTGGTCAATATAGAGTAGAAATAATATTGTTGTAGGTGAGTATATCTGAGTTAAAATTAGGTTATCTTGCTCATGCCACCATGTTGGTTTGGAGTATCAACCTTGTTTCTTCATAGCCTGTGAATTTTTGGCTAAAGATTATTTACCTCATGCCAGTGAAGTGATTCAGTTCTCTTGATTGTTTCAAAGAAATCCTCAATAGAACGAATGAAATCTTTACACTGTTAGCTGATCAAAGGTATCCCAATACAAAGCTGAAAAAAAAAATCCAAACCAAATTTAAGTGAAAAAAAAAAGAGAAAGAAAAGCGATGATTAAATCAAAGCCTAGTTGACGGGGAAAAAAGTGGAGAATGAGAGTTATTTTCAATCATTGATTAAGCCATTTATCTTTCCCACCAAACACCCAAGGGTACATGGAGATAGATCAACTGCTAACACCATCAGCCGATAAAGATTTGCCACAAGGCAGTTTGAAACACTCATCTATAAATTCACTGAAGCACTCCCACTTAATAAGAATGACAAGCTTATGGGAGCTGGCTGTCAGCTTCCCCTATATCACGTTGATTCTTGCTGTATACTTAGGCTTTTGTGAAATAAATGATATCTATATCTTAAGGATACATTCTAATACTTGTTGTAGCTTTTCTGCTTTCATGGCTTACTGATATGAAATCTTGATTAGCTGATTGTATAATGCATAAATCTACATCATTTAGATTAATGAAAAAGGGAAATACAACTTTTAAGTCATTATGGGTTGTTATATTTCTAAATTAAAGCCAAATATTTGGTTTGAATGATGGATTCAGTACATTTTGGACTTTTTCAGATAAATCACTCAATTTTGGAACTTGATTTATATGGTAAATTCTTAGACAGAGCCAAAACATTATGTAAGATGAAAATTTACCATAAATGAAGTTCCAAAGTTGAATAATTTATCCATAATATAGATCTTGGAATCAGAATTCTCTTTGGAAATAATATTTGACTTGTCTTTTCCATAATGGATTAATTTCTCTATAGTATTTAATGCATATTTTCTAAACCTATTTGTTTTTGAATTTGTATTTGTATTAAAATTGAATAATTCGTAAAAGGTTCAATTGAATAAATTCATTTAAGCAACTTTTGCCACTGCACATACAAAGATTATCCTGCAAGTTTATCACAGGAGCCACCAAGCTATACAGAAAATTGCTACTCATCTACCAAAAGTTACATTGTGATTTTATTGTGACCAAAAATCACATGCACAGTGAGGCCATTCCAAATTGATTAGTTGGTCAATGTTGGATGGCACATGCACAGACATAGTTTTTCACAATTGACAATTATTCACATAGTTTTTTTAATGTTGCTTTCTTATCAAATTTAGGCAAAATCAAAATTTTGGTAAGAAATAAAGCAAAAAAAGATATTTGTGGGTATATATACTCCACATAAATCGGTGCACCTCACTCCTTTCCACCGTTGTGACATAAAAGGCAAAACAAATTAAAAACATAGACTCACCAGCCTATTTTTTTTGATGAAAAAACTTAACTTCTCAACTGCACTAACATGAAAGTAATTTATATTTCATAGCTTTCGAACTAATCACTATAGTTCTTGTTCACTGGTAATGTACAACAACAAATCTACATGCAATATTTAAGCAGAAAGTAGAGAAACCACATACAAACTTATCAGGTGTAAAGTATACAATAACATGTCACTGCGCTTAATTTTTAATTTAAAAAAAATCCATTGACTAACCAATCAATTTGGAATGGCCTAAGATTGTGATAGAATTGCAGTAGAATCCCTGTGTAAGTGATGCCTATTATTAGTATTAAGCTCATATCATTATGGTCTTTTAAAATACAAATGGCATATCCCTTAGCCTGTATTTTTTGAAATAAAGTTTAGACCATTAAGTATGATTCAAATGGGGCTGATGTCCCCATATGGATGGAGGCATGATACCATTAAGCCAAAACATGACAGCATTTGACAAGGGCATGGTAGTTAAGCTACTTTAATTGTAGCTGTCTAAGATAACCACTCAATTGTCAAATCTTAAATGGTTGAAGGACTTAAAGAAACATCAGTTGTCTTTCTTTAGGTCAATGGGAGACTGTTGTTTGTCCATGAATTTTGTTTCTACAGACTAAAAGTATCAGGTATCCCTTTTAAGAGGCTTACATAAAAGCAAAGAATTTCTTTGATATTAAAGAGTGAGGGATGTGTTTTTGTACAAGATTTTTATTGAAAGTGATGAGCAAAATGGTACTTGAAACTCTATCCATGTTTGTAACTAAACATTACCCTTGAGTTTGACCTTGAGATAGTTTTGTTTGTTTCCTTCATTATTAACACTTCAATTTTGATGAAAATATAATAAGTGGTGACATTTTGTAGGAAGCAGTGCCATATCCTGAAAGTGTTATCCATTCTTTTTATCTCAGCCATTTGTCATAGCCTTAGGTATACTTTGCTTCCCACACATGGCCTTTGGAAGAATACTAAAATTTTCTATGGCAGAACTACAATTTTTACTATTGATCTAAAATACATTTTTACCTTTGGCATATCCTCTTGGCAATGATTATAATTGTTAATTTCTCTAAGGATAAACTGCATATTTGTTGAAGATCCAATATGGATCCAATATTCACCGTTACCTGGTGTTCATACTAAGTTTATCATTTCCCAATATGACTATCAATCCAAAATTGCAAAGAAATGCCTATTTAAGTTCATAAGGCTATGAAATTGGGAGAAAAAGATATGTTCCAAGGTCAACATAAGGATTATTTTCTTCCGTCCTAGGCAGACCTGTAACAAAGATGCTTACAGGTTCACACTCAAAATCTACTTTCCTGTATTTGAGTCCACTGTCCCAGCCTATCTCCATTAGGACATTTCTTCCTAAAATTTTGGTCATCAACTAGTTACACATGTCTCAGTGTGTTAACACTGTTCAAATGCTGAGAAATCAAAACAATTAAGACAATACTTTGTTACCAAAGCCAACAATGATTGGAAAGCATGCTGTGCATTTTCATTATTCCAGAAATAAAGAATGGTGACAAAAACATTGTAGGAGTCAAATATCAGACAACGGCAACCAAACAAATGCCTGCATCTGACGTTTTCAAGGAAACAATAGATGTCCATTTTGAGATTTTACCAGGGCTATTTCAGAGAAAATTTCATGGGGTCTATGAACGCAAAGAAAAAGGCATAGATCATTTAGGCATTAGATAAGATTGTTTATTTCTTTGCATTCAGAACCCTGAGAAATTAAACCTCTATTTATGTAACACAGTTGTGATGTCATGAATGCAGTTTTTCACGTTTTTTAAAATAATTTATGGAACTTATTTTTACATCTTGTGGTGTAGTGGTTAATGCCTTAGGTTACACTAGGCCATAAGACAACTTATGATAAGTTACGATCAGCAATCACTAGCAAAAGTGTGACAGATTTTGGGTGATCTGAGTTATCACACATCCAAAATGGGTAATCGGCAATTGATGGCAAAGGTAACAACATCGTGTGCAGAATTCAGTTGATCTGAGTTGTCACACATCCAATATGGGTAATAGGGAGGTCCTGGAAATGTTCAATTTGAATCCTTGCAATGCATACACAGCGCTTTTTAGGATGTGATGGAAATCTCAATCTTTGCTGTTTCTATTGTCTTTCACACACCATTCCACTATCCATGAATGTATCAGTCATACAAATGTTGTCATTCCATCAATCTAAAAGAATTCTTCGCAGGTATATTCAATGGACAATTATTTTTTTACTTAAGGCTGACAACTGGAGCCCCATCAATCAAGCTGTAATTAAGCTATGTTTAATTTGTTTCAATGATAAAAAGCTCTTCTGCAGATAACACAAGACAACTTTTACATGAAAAACTTGGACTGTGCAAAGAGTGTCATTATGTAAGGAAACAAGACAAATGAATAGATGATAACCTGGCAGGAAATTTAAAGTAGGCATTTCTTTATTATAATGATAGAGAACATTGAAAGGTCATATACATAAAGAGAAAGGAAAAATGGCTGAGTTATTACACATAGAGAAAGACATCGCATATCACATATATGTTGTAATTCTCCCGCCTCGATCCATCCTAGCTTTCATTTCATTCTCAGGTGATCAAGGGTGCAGATTGCACCTGAAAGCTTCTCGTTGAGAAATCATCTTTGATGTATGGAAAAAGTTTTAAAACAAAATTGAAAAAAGACATCACATAACTTATTCGAATGATATAGCCTACATGTGAATTCAACTTATTCTAAATTTTCAAAAGCTTCATTTGAAAGTACTCTACAGGCCTTGAAATTACACGAGTGCGATCGCACCACACTCGTATCGCACTCGTAATTTTGAAAACACTGGTGTGTTTAATCGCACTCGTGTTATTCTGACTTTTTTTGATTGATTACATTTGTTACTGTGTCTATAGGAACTGTGAGCTGCATTGATTAAGAATAAACACCTTATTTTGTCACTTTGTTGTGTAAAATAAAATCCTTGGTGCAACTTGTTGCACCAAGGCTTTTTCTAGATTTCAAGGCCTGACTCTACTTTCATTTATTTGAGTAATGAGGATTTTAGAATGTTTTCAGACTCAATATCAATGTGTTGGTGTTTATTATATCCTCCTAGATACCCAGTGATAAAGTTAGCAGAAAAATAATCTGTTGCCTCAAGCAGATTTGATACTCACAACCTTTATCTACTACAAACTCTATTTTTTGTCTTTAAAATGGTATTATATATATCAAATTTTAATTTTTTGGAAGCATACTACCTTTCAGTAAAACACTTTAAGACGAGATCAGCTTGAGTTGCAAAATTCCCTGGTTAAAGAGACATTTGTCACTTTAGAAGAAACTTTTCTGTAAATGACACTACCATAGGGAATGTCCATAGAAGTGCATAAATGTAATTTTAACAGAACACAGGTTGTGAGACTATTGTAACATCTAAATTATTCATACGCTAGTGTCTTATGGTGGTTATTTGGCAGTGATCAAATTTAAGGATTCATTTGTGTTTTCTCAAAGGTGGGTCTACATTCTTTCAAAGAGTCTGTATCTATTTACAGATAGGATTTATAAGTTGGTGACATTTTGTACAAACATTTAAAAAATAAAAAATAAAATTATTGAAGGAGAAATGGTCTTCATTAGACAATATAGGAGAAACATCTTTCACCAAGAACCAAAGGGCAAAAATCCTGAACAACAAATATTCTAGATGACTCCATATATTGTGACTAGGATTGTAACAACAGTATAGTAGAAAGATTCAAATTAATTACTTAATGAGGAATTAGAGAAAACATAGGAAGAGGTAAACAGGAAAAGAATTATAGGCTCATCTTCTAATCATCATGTTTTACTGATGACTGCATTAATTTTGTCCAGAATTGAATAATGATACTAGTAAATATATTTCCCATTACACCATGTTTGCAATGTTTTTTTTGCAAGACACCTTTTTCTTCAGTATTTTCTCATTAACCATGAACCTTTTGCTGAATCCAACCATCTCATTTTACAAAGCACTTTGTGAGAAATATTGATAACAAGGAGAAAGTGATGACGGCTTCCTTATGACTTATGGAAAGTTGCAAATCTTATTTACATAGTAATGAAGCAATGCTGTTAATGAAAAACTCTTGGGAGTCTGCCATTTACAAAAAGTTTTGTCTTGAACATGGTCCTGCAGAATTGTTCAAAATTCCATGTCACAAGGTCTCTCAGACAAAGAAAAATCGAATTAGCACCCTGCTTTTGGACAAGGTAGATTATTAAGATTCATTGCATATGCAAGGCCTTTAAAATTACAAAAAAGAGGATAACTCACTTAGGAAAAGACTGTGGTAAGATAATCTGATTATTTTAAGTGCAGTTCTTTGATATAGAGACAGTGTCAGATATCATATTCTATCAGCAAATTTCCAGTGATGGTTTTATGGAGTTATCAAACTTTGTTATCTTGAATAATTATGCAAAATATGCTCTACACATATAGGTTTAGTGGGGGAGGCAAGATCTGAAAACCTGAAAGCTTGAAGCTCGGATTTACATGCTAGACCCACAAACTAATTTGTTATCCAAAAATAGAATGGAATCATATTTTCAGGTCAATGACTCATGAAAAATTCGATGGCAAATAAGAAAGTGGAGCATAAGTTTATGTTGCCCTTATATGGTGCTGTACCCTTTGTCTTTCAAAAACTGCAAATGTAATTTGTAACAGGTTCAGGGGTCAATTTCCTTGAGGGTCCAGGGTACAACGCCCTTTAAACTTGTGTGTGTCCCATTGTTTTATTTCTATGTTAGAATTTTAAATCTGTGGGACCTACCAGCTTCTTTTTTTTTTGGGGGGGGGGGAGGGGGGTGTATGATCCCTGTTGTAATTTGGAAGAAGCCTATCAAATGGCATTTCCCAACCTTTTACTTACAGAAAACAGCTAAGTGGATTCCCCGTGCTTTAGTTAAAATCTCTAAGCATTTTCATCTTTCTGGTGCTTTTAAAAGATTTTTTTTAGATTGCAAAATCTCCGCCCTTCCCCACTATCTGTTGTATTATATCTCTGTGGCTAATGACTAATTCAATTTGGTAACAAAGATCCAGCCACTCAAGTCTGAAACCTTTTACAAATTCGACAAGAGAGAAAAAAGGAGTTAGAGATAAAAGTACATGTATGTTCAGGAAAAAAGTTGCTGCCATCAATGACAATATCTAGGGGTCTAATGCATTTATCACAACACAAAGATGGTGAGGATTTGTTTAGATTTCCTCCAGAAAACAATTCTCATTCAGTTGATATATTTTTTGTGACTTACTTTATAAGAGATAATGATGTTTGAAGCAATTTTGTCTCCCTTGTAACGTTATTTAGTTCTGGTGGTGGTTTAACCTTCTTGAATATCAAGTTTGATTGGGTTTGGAAAATCCAAACCAAATTCAGAAGCCAAACAGCACAGAAAAAATACGGCGTATTTTTCAATTGATTTTTATTATAGTGTGTAACAACAAAGTTAAAATTGGGGAAATAAATATCTAAAATTCAACAAAATGAAATGGTATAACATTTGAAATTAAAAGAATGGTTCTAAGAAATTACCAAATTAGATTTTTAAGAATTGTACGATATTTTATATCACACCATGTCATTAGGTGTCCCATAAAGTTTTGGCTGTTGGTCTATTTTTCCAAATTAAGTTTCTAGTTCTATCAATCTTTTAAACTACTATCAGATATAAATTTGGCTCAGCTGTCTGCAAACAACTATCTTTCTTTTTTATCAGATATGAGGAAGGAGTATCTGTTTTTTATGAATATTTCATGATCATGCACCACTTAGCCATCCTCTGTAAAGGATTTGCTGATACTGTGCAGGCATATTCTATTTGATCTTTGTTCCAACAATAAAAAAAAGAGAGAGGAAAATTGATGTTCCTTTAAATGACATGCCAAATAGTGAATGTAAAAAGATTAGAAATGCCCAAAGCGATAATCTTCTAACACTGAATCTATAAAATCAAGCTAAAGCCTTTTTGGGTCATTGGTAACTTATCTCCTTATTTAGTTGATAGGCATTGACAGTATTTGATAGTTTAGCTGCCCACACATCCCCAGATCCTATACAGCAAAGCACAACTTGATGGAAGACATGCGGAAAAAAAATAGATACTTTCAGACTTGGTCATTTTTTCATCACCTGTGCATAGTGATTTGAAAAAATACAGGTACTATTCATTGCACCATAAATCAAAAATTAGTACTAACAGTTATAAAATGTCAGCCATGTTTTTTTATTTGGTTGCCACAATATTTACAGGAGCACACAAGTCAATATAATCATATTGATGAAACGCAAAACCAAGGATCTCTTCGAAGTACTGGCTTAACAGAATTAATTCTACACCCACTCAAGAAAAGATGATTATGACACTTCCAATATAACAATTGGGTTTTGTCTTTCAGTTTGGTATCTGATATTTTCTGTTTCCTTCAAAAATGTTGGCAATTACTTTAAAAGGGTCCTTGAAAGTCCTAGATAGATTTGTTTTTCAGTATGGTATCTGTTTCCCGTAAAAGGGCTTAAAGTGCCTGCACCCTTTACACCAGTTGCTTTAAGAGTTTCTGGTATAAAATATAGGGTAGTGGTATACCAATTCCTCACCTTTGATGCGAGTACTTTAAGCATTGTTGAAAAAGGGTCTTTGAAAGTTCTTGAATGTGACAAAAGATAGCAAATTTACCTGATCTAGAACCCTACCTTTTTTATTTTATTGCATGTGTAAATATCCCATTTTCTCCATGATTTTATTTCCTTTTCCGCCCTTCTGAGTAGTGTTAACATTAGCACGATTAGCCATTTTACAACATGGACATGATAAATGAAGACATAAATCTAAAGGTGCAGACAACCAAAGACTCATAATGAACATCTTTTACTGTAGACAAGATCACAAGTTATGGCTTATATTGCAGGATAATAAGCTATAGATTAGTACACTTTTGACACAAGAATTTATGGGGTGCAAAATGAGGCTAAGAACTAGTGAGTGGATAAGGGGATATAAGGAGGAATTATTGAGAGACTTCTGGAATTATTGGTAAACAAAAAGTATCAAGGTTCATGTAAAGCTGCATAAGGTTTGATAATGCAATGGTGTGGTGATGAGATAAAGCTCTCATCTGAATTCAGGCTGTTAGAAAAAAAATAGTGATGTTTAATGAGGTTAGTGATATTTAGTGATAAAATGGTGTCAACATTAGATATAGTGGTATCAAAATATCACTATATTTCACTATATTTCACTAGTTAACACTGGTGAAAAAGGCTAATACTAAGTGATGTATTGGCACCTCTGCACTTAGTGTTTAGTACCACTAAATATCATCAACATAGCTAAAATATTGCTATCTTTTATCAAACCGTGCACAGATTTATCAACAACAGAATCATAATCTTAAGAGCTGCCCCATGCAGATAGGCATTAACGTATAGCTAGAAAGCGTTTGCCTTAAACAGGAATCAAGCCTGTATGCAAAAGGTTGGTTAGCGTTTAAATTGAATTGTACATGATTACCATGAATAAATGTTGTAACACACTGAAGGCATATTCAATTAAGAAAACCTTAAATCGGTCTCAAATGTGAAAGTGTCACGCCATATTTAAATACCTTTTACCATTAAGTTATATCTGACTCGGCTTTCACTATTTGGGTTCAATGTATAATGCTACTCCCTTAGTTATCATTCATAGTTATGGGTTATGCTGTGTTTTTATGTTTAGTAGAAATTCTTTACAAGTAAACTGACAATTATCCTTGATATAGACTATAATTCTCTACCAACCACTTGGCAAGTTTTTGTGTAAAATAGGGATAGAAATATTCTATTTCCCAATTACAATGCCTAAATTGAACTCTGTTGTAATTATTTGTACCTTTGTAATGTTCTGTATCCACTGCAGCTGAATCAAGATGGAGTCCTGATGGAGCTGTGATTAGTATAAACTTTGCTGTGTTTCTTTCACATTTATATCAATCAAGCCAGTTGTAACATAATGTAAAAATATCTTAAGGATATGAAGGGTTGGCTGCCTGGTTGGACAGTTTGCCCTTTTTGTTATTGCAAACTTTTCAATTACAAGCATGAAATGTTTCATTATAGCTGTACATGTGACAATAGCTGGTAGATGTTTTTAACATATCCAATGGTTATTTATTCACTCTCAACATCCATATATATTTAAAATAGATTTATCAAAATTCTTGAACTCTAGGATAATGACAATTAAGACTCTCTAAACGTTTAAGTTTTTTTTGCTTTTAATATCTTAAATATCAAAATAATCAATAAGAAAATCTAGTTTTTAAAGTAGATTTTTGATATAGACTTAAAATGTCATATCATCAAGTTGAATGACATTTGATATACTGATATAATTTCTTCTAATGTCAAAAATATATACTATTAAGGTTAGCAATATCAAATGAAAGTAATAGAAGAAACACAAGGAGTCATAAGGTTGAAATGTCTGGCAACCCCTTTCCATACCCTTAAAGGGGCACACCCTGTAGCTATAGGAAGCACTATATTTGTATGGCGCTATATGAAATAAATGTCTACTCTCTACTGTTGACAGACTTGATTTAAGGAAATGGAAATTCTACATTGTTATTTTTCCATTATGTGTCTGCCTCTTGAATCCTGTTATGATAGTACTGCTGAAGAGTTGATGATTGCTGGCTCTTTATTGGTTTGTAATGAGCTATTGTCTTTTATTGTCATGGACGCTGTTAGTAGTATCATATTGTGGTCTTGTAATGATGGAAAGAATTTAATTTTGCTGGTGTTTATTTATTAAGAATAACTGTTTCTGAATACTGTTTGAAAGAAAAAGTAATACATGTAGTTATGGTATTCCTGTTAGTTATTTCATAATTATTTAGATATTGCATGCAATGATCGAAAGAATTTAATTTTGCAGCTTTCTTTTTTTTAATTGTTTTTTTATAGACTATTATGATATTATTGTATCTGAATACTGTTTGAGAGAAAATTAATGGTTATGATTTTTATTAATTGTTATTTCTTCACATTTGTTTTTTTTCATTACAATTTTTTGCTTCTTTTTAGGTAATGTAATATTCTTGTTCTCTGAATACAATATGAGAGAAAAACAAAGATTTTATTTACATGTATTCTTATTTCAAATAAGCGATACTGTAGTCAGTGTGCTGAATATACAAGACACTTTTTTGAATTTCTTATTTCTAGATGCTCTGTAAATTCAGTGGCAACACTTTTTAAAAAGTCTAGGGGCCCAGATACTTTTAGTTACCCCATTCCAGTACTTTGTTGGGCTATTAATTGGCATGGTTTAACTGACAGGCTTATTACTAAAGTCAATTCCAACAGTTGTATCTAACATATCTTTGGCATTTCAAAATTGATTATTTCAACTTGTTCAATTTAATCTTCATCCAGATCAATAGGTCTTCTATACCAGATCAGGATGTTGGGTGTGAATGAACACAAATTATTAAGGCTCAACCCAAAAGCACACAATATTGGCATTTAGACTGATTACATATTTTATCGCTTGGCAGATTGTAGAATTCTTTGAAATCTTGTACTATAGTAGTATTGATCTGTCTGCTGGACATCCTAAAGATTCAGAAATGGACAAAATACTTATTTGAAATTAATGATATCAAGATTGGTAAAATTTTCATTTTCATTTCATTCAAAGGCAGCTGGTTATTTATTGGGATTCAGAAAAGTATAAAATGATATATGATGAATTTGGATTCATGATTGTGATCGTGAATAGAACATTAAATCCATATATGGATTTGTCTTTTGGAACAGGTACACAATTTAAAATGAATTTGTGTGGAATTTTACATTTCCGTATCAACTTGGTCCCTTTTAAAAAGAATTGATTGGTTACAGCGCATGGTATGTGAACATTTGACAAATAGAGCCATATAATATCTTGTATCTACATAATTGTATCTATAGGTTGGATCAAAACATTGTGTTGGGTCTAGGTGAACCATGAAAGAAGAAAAAATCATAAATTAAAAAAAATACATTTTGATAAAACTCATCTATAATTCCAAAGAATGTCTATTAGTTAGAGACCTAGGGCCAGACAGTTTTATCCTCAAGATAAGGAATACACTAACTGTTCCCTTGGATATTTTAAGTTTAGCCATCTATGCACTGAACAAGCTAACTGGTCTACTGGACCAAAATTCTGTAACTGCTACCTGTTGTAAGAACAATTGAATATAATTGTGAATGATTGTATTTCCATTTTCCTAAGGAGATCTTACTACAAATGGCTTTTTTTTTTCCTTTGAAGTGTTTGTTAATGTAACATTGTTTCCTTCTTTTGTTTTTTGTATATCAGACCGGATTGAGCCATGCCTGTGGGAATGGCTTTATGCCAATTCTGGAACTCCTTGCCCAAGTGGAGGAAGTGGACGCAAATTTACCTGATAACGAAGGAAATACTCCATTGATATTTGCTGCTCAAGCAGGTATTTTTTTTATTAGAAATTTATTTATTTATGATTTTTAGGAAGGGTGACCCATTCAGCAAACTGGCCTTCCATGTGACCCTTTATCAAATGATAGGAAGAAACAAAAAAACAGCTGTTAAAAGTGCCATATGAAAGAAATCTTTTAACAAATATTTCAAAAACTTTTAGAATTTCACAATGTTAAGTTTCTGATATTAATTAATTCATACTAAAATCTTAATAATTTTGAATGGATCCATTAAAATTCTTTCAACAATGGAAAAGAATTGAACTTTTCTTAAAAAGTAAGACAAGAATGTGATGCATTTGCTAAGAGAAAAGGGTTTTGCCATTATAGATTAATCTTGATAATCCAGAGGACCAACAAGTGATAACAACAGGGAAAATTATATCGGAAGTTTTTGATAATTATGTAACAATTTTGATTTTTAATTAATTTTTAAATGATTTTTAATGGAATCAATACACTTTTTGTCAACGACCTTGGATTGTTGGAATGAGAAAATGTGTACATTTTTTAATATCAAGTTATGTTCATTTGATTTTGTTCAAGGATAATGTAGTGTGGCCCAGTTCTTTAAAATTCTGTATCAATTTGAACATCTTTTGAGAAAACATAAGTTAAACACTTTTAGCCCCATAGTATGATCAGTATTTTGGAACCTACATCTGCAAATTAGACTTACAAAGGCTGTGGAAGTATCAGATGTTTAAAAATCCCTTGAAGACAATGAAATATTTCATTTTAGATGGATGCATTAATTCAAGGGATTCACCATGTTCTAAAAAAATAATTACTCAAAATCAATTCAATTTGTCAAATAGGGTATTTAATTGGTTTTCATAAGCCAGACAAACTCTGGAAAGCTCAAGCAGTGCACCTGTTTGTAAAGAGTACCCATCAAAAGCAAATGAACTGGAAAAAAAAGAGACTTTCCCACTCTACAAAATGTGTCATCTGTAATAAGAATTTTCCCACTGACTGGCAGTTTGAAAGCCTTTATTTGCATAAATGATAGAGTGAAATGTTATTGCTGGAAGGTGAGGTTTTGGATAGGGTAAGATGTATGAAGCATGTCAGTTTCTGGACCTTGTAACGATTTAAGACATTTGGGTTAACTTCCATAAACCAGCTCAGTGTTGTGGAAAGTATAAATATGGACGTACTAACAGAAAGTTTGAATAAATACAAGCTTACCAAGATTTATTTTTGTCTCCGGGACCTCGTAACACGTTATGGGTTATGAAGGAAATGGCTTCAAACATACAACAAATCATATTCATCACCCATTGCATTGAATTTGCAAAGACATTAAAGCTCAGCTAGAAAATGGAACAGGAGAGGATCAGGTGTGAACAAGAAGGACTGAACTCATTCGTCCTTAAATAAAGTTCACTTTTTTTTGTTACTTACAGCTAGGGTCATTTTTTATTCAAGCACCATATAACAATCAACAAAATTTAAATATGAATAGTTTCACTATAATTTGCTAATTTTATCAAGGTAATACTGACATTTTCAGGTATTCATTTTTTTATTCCTTAATCAAATCAACATGTAGAGAGTATTGATTGCACAGTGCACTTTTAGCCAGATACAGAAACTGTACTCGGTGCTCCAAACATAAATTTCCTTCCAAAAGAGTAATCCTCATTTTCCCATCATGTAAGTTCATATTCTCCAAAATATTAGCGTGACATGCAAAAGGCTTATTGTATCATAGTATTAAAGATTTGATACAAATGTTCAAGGAATCATAGGTTCTCATAGCTCTTTCAAAAGATCATAGCAAGATTACTTCTTCATCATATCCATGACCTTACGTCCCACATGATATTAGCCTTTTTTGTTCAATATCTTCTTCCTATGTTTTTTCTATCTTTCTTATAATTCTCTGGTAATTTTGAAGTGTTAACTTTCTCTCAAGCTTCATATGTGGTCCATAAAAATATAATAATGGTTCATTTCATTCTAATGTTTTTCTCCTATTTTTTATTCTTAATTCTTAGGTCATTCTGATGTTTTAAACTTTGTCATCAACCATTTCCGCAAAGTCAGAGTTGATCAAAGCAATCATCTTGGCTTCACAGCTTTGATGAAAGCTGCCATCCAGGGAAGGACAAGATGTGCTAAACTGCTTCTATTTGCAGGTAATTCTCCATGCTTTTTTGTCTAATGAATTTAAATGTTCTACACTTTGGATATCAACAACAGTATAAAGCATAATTCAAAAAAATAATTTACATTTGTAGCTTTGTATTACTGTTTATAGTAGTTTCTTTGAAAATGTTATATGAGTTGTGCCCTTAAAAAAATGTGTATTAAAAGGTACGAAGATATTACTAGTTTGTGGGTTTATTTTGACAAAGGTATAGTGTCTACTTTGTATTAATTGTCAAATAACACATGGGGTTCTTTTTTCCAACGAATTGTATTTCAATTCTAGTCGGAAAACCCCCCCTGCAGAACACCATGTCAAAGAGCTTTTACAAAGAATTACCAGGGTGAATAGAAATAAATGGAAATAATCTTGAAAGAGATTTAAGGTCTTAGTGCCAGTGTGTGTCAGAGGGATGTATGCTGTTTAATCAACAAAAATGAAAGAATAAAGAGTAGAAAAGCCTGAGGTTTTCAGGAGGAAAAGCAGTGAAGATGTAACATGTGTAAAGGAGGTCCATTTTTTTCAGATCTTTTTATCATATCCTGTTTGAAGAAAGGAAATGAGGTCACTGCCATCCTCTGGTATTAAATAAAACTAGTGACTTCTCTTAATTGAAAAAAAAGTTACACCCTTCTGTTGTGATTCTGTAAGGGGATCTCTTGCACCCTTCAAGAGAACATTTTCCTGTTCTGTTGTGTTTATGATATCTCTATCTGCTTCATTTTAGGTGCTAATCCTAATAAAAGAGACAATGGAAGAGGATTGTGTGCTGAAGAGTGGGCACGTTTTACAGGAAGACAAACATGTGCTGATGCAGTTTCAAAATATGTCCACAGCAAAAAGTATTTTTTCAAGAAAACATTCTTCTTCTCGCGGGACAGATGGAACAGTGAACCTGATCTTACACGTACACTGCATTCACCCCCTGAAGATAAGTCAGAGAAAAACTGGTTTAAAAAGAGGTTGAGTTTACGTCGCAAAAGAAGCAAAGGTGAAGAATGTGGAGCTTCCATGTCTGCTCCGTTAGCCCAAGCTGCAAGATGTGGATCTGCACCTCTGTTAGCAACATCCCCAACCACTTCCCCTATCACCACAAGAAAGAGCTTTAGGCGGCCATCTTGTATTGATGGTGTGGTGCCCTTGAATATCATTCCCAAGTTGAAAAAAAATTCTTTTAAACATAACATTTGTGATCTGAAAGAGGAAATCTGTCCTCCTAATCCACCAGCTATTCTTGAGACAGATTTTGATGCTGAAAAATTGCTCAAAGAAGCTTTGGAACAAGAAGAAGGCGAAGAAGATGATGGTCTAGTTTAAAGTTAAAGAGTAAAACAAAGGCTGTTGTTATACACAATTTTAGAATTGATTTAGAAACTCTTTTATTTCCAACTTCAGTTAAATCCCTTGGGATAAAAATTGTGTCTTACCACAACATATATTGATTATAAGTTGATATAGGATTCCAAAAGTGTGTCTGGAAGAAAATTCAATTTTGATAGATAATGTAGATAGCACACTAGTCTTTTTGAAACATGTTCATTTGAGGATAAGGATTAAATACTCATGTTTAAAGCTAAAATAAGATTAAATACTCCTGTTTAAAGCTAAAATAGGATTAAATAGTCTTGTTTTAGCTTTAAACAAGAGTATTTAATCCTAATCCTCAAGTGAACATGTTTCAAAAAGACTAGTGTGCTATGTACATAAGTCAATATACTCCACAGCTGTTTAAAAAAAAGGGGGGGGAGTGATTTAAATGATTCCAAAAGTGTGTTAAACCACAGCCAATTTGTAACAATGGGAAATGCAACAAAAATTAATTGAAATGAACAATTTTTATAGAGTCTGTTTAATATAAGGGAAACATTTTATGTTTGGATTGTTTGTTTTTCATTTTTCATTGTTATAAAATGGGTCTTATAGCTAGTTCTTTGTCTATTTTGGAATAAACCTATGGGAATAGTGCCAGGTAAAATAAACTGCCTACCCCTAAAAACCCTGTTCCCCACTACGGTTGAGATACATGAATGGGGCATTAGTTTCTTATCTTCTTTTCGCTTCGCCATCCAAGTTATTCATTTAAAAATAAATTAAGTTTGTTTCTCTCCTCTTTATTTGCTTTTCTGTTATTACTCTGGGTCTAGGATCACAATAAATAGTTTTTTCTTGACACAGACCATGACCTGGGTGGTAACTTGCTCAAGAAATACTTCCTGCAAAAACCTACAATTTAAAGATGCCATATAGAGTCACATGTATGAGTATATGAGTATCTTACTTTTGTAAAAAAAAAGTACCATATTTTCTTTTGTCAAAATGATACATGACTTCTGTCTTTATAGTGATTACATAATTATGTTTATACATCATTTGGTTCCGTTGTTCTGGTTAGGTTTGGCCCAATCTATTCAAATCAGAGAAATAACCAAATGATTGATTTGATATTCAATTTAAGGTAGGCATTTTAATTTATTTTGACTAGCATTTAGAATAATCTGGGGATGTATTTCAGGATTATTTTGACTAGCACAGAAGTTATCTGATGATGTTTTTTTTATAAACAGAACTTTTTCATGCTATTAAAGAAACACCTTTGTTTCAGTAGCTGTTGTTGACATTGACAAAGAGTTCAAGATTCAAAGCTTGTATTTTGTGTGAGCAAATTAGTTTATGAAACTTTGTTATAAACTCACAATGAAATGTTGCATATTTTATTTAATATGTAGTTTCATTATTCCAACATAACTGTAGAAGTAGGAAGAAATTATTTTATAAACATATACGTATTATAAATATATAAATCAATTCATGTTTTGCTTCATTGTTTGAAAATTTTTCAAAATTTTACATGTGAAGACATTTTGTCTTATGAATTTGTTTCTAGCAAACATTTATAGAAGTGATGGTATGAAAAAGAGGTTTTTTTTTAATAATCAAATATATATTCTAATTTTGATGTATTTTTTAAATTCAATGTTTGATATGAATGATTCTAAGGCTCACTGTCATGACAATATTTTTCACCTAGTGTACATATCTTTGTACAATCATTGTATCATACCTAAGACCCCACTTTTTAAAATACTTGCAATTTTTACCCCTTATATTAGTTTTGTACAAAGTTTATGAAGGCTGTAACATACATTGAATAAAATAGTGTTTGATTATATAGTTTATCATATAATATGTTGTAATATTGTCTATTTTAATAGCACTTTACTTTTCACCAGGTTTGTCTATTGCAAACTTAATTCTAGCAAATTGATCTTTTCTGATTTTTTGATTGTATAATTCAGTAATTTGTAGACTTTACAGATTCTTTGCTTGGATATTTGTATAAGGCCATTCCAAATTTATTAGTTGGTCGATGGATTCGACCAACCCATATTTTTGCGATTGTTTGTGTAAAAAAATCCAAAATTTTGTATTTTTGTCAAAATTAGGCAACCAAATCAAGCAAAATCATCAAGGCTAGAACTAGAGATTTTTTAACAATACACATTTTTTGTATTCCTTGAAATAAGGAGCACCCCGGCCCTTTCCGTTGTTTCTACGTACAAGACCAAATGATGTCTAAATTACCTGGCGATAAAAAAAGAAAACAAAACAACAAAAAACCAATTTTTTTAACCAAAAAATCCAACGACCAACTTATCAATTTGGAATGGCCTAATATAGTTCTTTACATTTATGTATCTCAAATCATGTATAAGTATTTGATTATTTGTTCTATTTCATCCCTAAAATTTTTGAATGTAAATAGTACTAGCTGTTATGTGACATTATACGGGTACAATAATTATGTGATTATTCTATCCCACATTTATTAACAGTACAAATGGATAATGTTAAACATGAAAAAAGCCTTCTCAAATTGCAAAAATGTTAGAAGGGCGTCTGAGCCTGTTCATTCTAATGGCCCTTTCAGATAGGTGGCTATGAAGTAGAAAATTGAGAGAAAATCAGGTTTGTAACAGTTTAGAGGGACATCTAGTGTTAACATTTGTTATACCAAAAATAAACAAGGGATTGAGTTATGTACTGATCTCAAGAAAGCCAAATGTAAATAGATTTTTATTTTGATAATATGTTGATTAAATGCAACAGCACTCTGTTTCTTGTACCATGTTTGATGTATTGCACAAATAGTGCTTTCCTTTTTCAATGTTTGATTAATGTATACAGATTTAGAATAAACACATTTTATTAAACAGAAAGAACCAAACAACAATAAAGAATTTGTGGTGTTTTTCAGGGCTTCTTTTTTTAAATCAAAAGCTTCGTACCAAATTTGGTGCTTTTATCACAATTAGCAAAAAAGTCAAATGTTTTTACCTTAAGGGGACGAAACAGTTTCAGCTCTGTTACCAACAATTTAAGTTTGGAGCTTATTTGCTACTTCGATACACATTTTTGACTAGTTAAAGCATATATTTTTGGTTTCAGCACTTCATT
>JAVSBT010489417.1:0-20647 GCA_033118115.1 Pharyngocirrus eroticus
GTTTTTAACAAAGCCATAGAGCTTTGCACAAAAATATAGGTAGCAGTTAGCGTTTTTTGGCCTATTCTTGAAAAAAATTAAATTGTGAATTTTTCCTAAAGAAACATCATCTCAGAAAAACTAATGGTAGATTTGTGCATCATATGACCAATGTTAATAGAAAATTAAAAAAAATCCACTGAACTTTTTTTTTGTTGCGTAGTGTAATCTACTAAAACAAGATACTCTTCTAACACTTCAATGTCTGTGTCTTCTACATATATGGAGGAGGACACATATTGCCAATGTTATAGCTGACAGGAAGGACTTTGACATCTCTAAACATCTGCGTTGCCAGCCTGCACAACACATTGTATTTCAGTTTTTTCACTTATGATACCATCTAAGCCATCCCAGCATTTCAATTTTATCCTGACAAATATAATTTTTCAGGAAGCTCCATACAGCACAACTGGGTTTTTTATACTTTGTAATTCAGGTATTCTGAATACCTCCACAGTCTTGTTACAGGCTAATCAAGCTGATGTACACTGTCTTGATGGCATGACCACTCCTCCTGGTCCAGCGAGGGATGAGTCACCCATTAGATCAAGGTCCACCTGCCTGGCTACTTGTCTTCCTTCTGAAATGGCCCACACCACCAAAGATTGGCCACGTCTACAATCTGTAAACAGAAATATAAGAATGAATGAAATCACAATTCTATGATGATGATGATTATCTATAAAACTCTTACAAGTTATATCTCGAACCTATTTTATTCCATAATAATCTTAAAAGCTGTAAAATATCTTTCATGATATATAATTTAACCTTTGTGAAGAAATAAAAATTATAAAAGTTTTATCATTCAGATGATTAAACTGCAGTTTTTTAGTTTTTTACTGGTACAAGGTAGAAATATAATTCTGCACAATGATTCTCCTTTCATCTATCAAATATAGGGTTACACAACCATGGACTAAAATATTTATTAAATGTCTGAATTTTCCTATGTTCACAACAGAAGACCACAAACCTCCAGCTGCGTAAACTTTGGGTATGCTAGTATTATATTTTTCATGGGGTGTTTGAATGTTGGATCTCATATCTTGTTCCAAGCTTAGCTCCTTTATGACTTCAGACTCCGGCCCAAGAAATCCCATAGCCAGCATCACCATATCACATTTGTAAATGTGCTCAGAATCTAGCAAAGAGAAAGATGGATCATAGATAATTGATTTTTTAACGTTATTTATTGTCATGATTTGAATTTACAAGAATATAACCCCAATATGAAAAATTATAAGCTATATGATAATGAAACATGTCTACATTGGTCGGAAAAGTGGATGTTATATTTCATATTTCTTTCACAAATATGTCTTACCTGTTTTTTCTTTCATAACCCATCTTCCAGTTTCATCTTTGTTCCATTCCACAAGAACTGTTTTGATTCCACAAACATTTCCATTGCCATCATCCAAAAATTCCTGAAACAAGGTTTGAGTATTGTAATAAGCTTAGAAGATTAGAAGGCCAGATATGATACCTTAATAAGAACCTGTTATTGTAACTCTGTATAATATAATATGAGACTTCTGTACATACTTAGTTACTTTCATTCCATTGAATAAAGGTGGAAAAACACTTCAAGCACAGCCTTACTTTCATATTTCAATTCTACAGAATTATCATCTAGTATGTGACATAGAACTGTGCTTACTTTGCTCATGATGTTCCAAACTCTAGGGTCTTTTCCAAATTTCAACTTGACTTCCTCATGTCCATAGTCTAACTTAAAGACTTTGGGCCAGGTTGGCCAAGGGTTGCTATCAGCTCTCTCTTGTGGTGGGGGTGGCAAGATTTCAAAAGTAGTAATACTTTTGGCGCCCTAAGCAAAGAATAATAAAAGACATGAAAGCAAATGTCACTTCATTTTCCTGTGAACAGGAGTATTACATAAGTTTATTTTTAATTTTCATAATTAAGACAATTTAAATTTAAATTTAAAAAACTTAATCTAAAGTTAGGAGGTGGTATAACTACTCAATAACTTGATAAGTGTTTGTTTGCAAGATATTTACAGCCGATATTATAAATGTTTCATTTGCTATTTTCTAATCAGTATAATTATCTAACAGTATTCAAGTGTTTCAACAAGAGAATTATCAGAAATTTCAACTCTTTTCAATGAGGTTCTAAACTAAATTCATGGATTTTACAGAAAACAATCAAGTACTTTCAAGTGCTATATGGAACCACCATTTTAACCTTATGAATGATGTAAAACAAAACAGGCATTTTGTATGTATCTTAATACATTTCATACATATGACCATTTGCTTACATGTCTGAGGGATGTTGCAATGCAATCTACCCCTGTATCTCCTCCTCCAATGATGACGATATCCTTGTCTTTAGCAAAGTACTCCATGTGATTAATCTCATTGCCAGACTGCTTCTTCTGCCAGGTCTCTAAGAAACTCATGGCATAATGAATGCCTTTCAGATTACGACCTAATTGGAATTGAAACAAAGTCATTAAACATCATTACAAAAGAGATCAATGATATCAAAAGCATAGTAAAATGGTCATGAAATTATATATCACTTATAAAAGTGGATACTTTAAACAGTGTATCAAATGCAAAATATCATATCTGGTTGTGCTTAAAACATCAACACAACTGTAAAAGCTCTCAAACTCGCTTGAGAAATGGGAATTATGAAGAAATAATAAAGTTTTGTTTTTTATACCACAAACATCTGGATTGCTTTATTTACCTGAAATAGGCAGATCTCTTGGCCATGTAGATCCCATACAAAGCACCATAGCATCATTAGCATCAAGAATTTCTTTAGCTGGTATGTCCTTACCAATCTTCACATTGGTTTTGAACACAATGCCTCCTTCAGTCATCAGATCAACTCGCCTTTGAACAACCTAGAGTGAGAATATCACTTGAGT
The DNA here is from genome assembly GCA_033118115.1 of Pharyngocirrus eroticus. Classification (NCBI taxonomy): domain Eukaryota; kingdom Metazoa; phylum Annelida; class Polychaeta; family Saccocirridae; genus Pharyngocirrus; species Pharyngocirrus eroticus. Next base: position 2,951 of record JAVSBT010489417.1, read on the forward strand.
GACGGACACTTTTAACAACATTTTATGGAACTAATTGAGACCCAAAATATATGTCTGCTAAAATAAATGAAGGTTTTTATTCTCTGAAACTACTTGGATCTTGAATATACTTCCATATTTATAATTATTCCTAATTTCCCCTTTTTCCCCTCTAAAAATACATGGGAATATTGAGCACCTACATAGGATAAAAAATGTTAGGGCCCAATTTGTTTAATTTGAGTAAAAAATGTTAGAAACTAAAAGCTTGTCTCATATTCTAAGAAAACTGTGTTGATGTGAATAAAGTTTTAAGCAATCTCTTACATCTTTTCCCAGTTTCATGGTAGGGATTCCATATCTCAGTAATCCTCCAACACGGTCATTTCTCTCATACACAGTCACTGAATGGCCAGCCTGAAACAATACAACAACATTAGTTAACACCAACATCTAACATGAATTCTTTGCATGGTGTAAACTGGCAGTTCTAAGAGGCACCATGCCAATGTTTGTTACTGGATTCTAAAGTGATTTTTTTTAAAAAATAAAAGTTTCCTGGTTGGTCCTACCTTATTCAACTGAGCTGCAGCTGCTAACCCAGAAGGTCCACTTCCAATAACTGCAATTTTCTTCCCAGTTCTTACATCAGGAATGTTTGGTTTGACAAACCCGTGTGCCCAAGCATAGTCAATGATAGAATTCTCAATGTTCTTTATGGTAACAGGGGGTGAATTGATGCCAAGTACACAAGAACCCTATATGTCATTTACAAAAATAAAAGAAATTATACTTTGGTTGATTATTGATTATCCATGGTCCAGACTGTTTTAGCCCATGTTAATCTTTTATCTGGTCAGGTAGAAATTCTCAAAAGTTAGTTATTTCCTTAATAAACATGCTATCTAGTTTTGTAGCCAAAAATATCTAAATCAAGCGTTGATTTAGGCATTATGTTTTTTCCCCATAGATGTATTATTTAACTGATCTGATCTGATCTGATAGATTTCAAGATTACTTGTATCAAATATTTGAATGACGCTCACCTCACAGGGGGCTGGACAGGCCCTTCCAGTGAATTCTGGGAAATTATTTGTCTGAGACAATATTGCATATGCTTCTTTCCAATTGTCCTTAAAGAATATAGAAATAAAATAATCAATGCATTCTTTCAAATAATGGAAACATCGAAAGGGCTTCATGAATTACATTACAATCAAACACACCTTTTACACTAAAAATTATTGTAACAGCCTTCAATTAGGGAATCCATACATATAAACATTATAAAATACAGTTCAAAATACACTATTCACTTCAAGGCTGACATATATAATTATGAAAACCTATCACTTACTTTGAAGACCAAGTCATTAAACTTTGGGATGATGTTTCCTAGTGGACATCCATGGTTTGACTGACAGAATGGTACTCCACAGTCCATACATCTAGCAGCTTGTGTTTGAAGTCCTTTCATAATACCACTGTGATTATAGATTTCTCCCCAATCCTTAAGGCGGTCTTCTGTTTGGCGATACTGATTAGTGGCTCTTGTATATTTCACAAACCCCCTGAAAAGAATAGAATTTCCTATACTTTTTCTGTAATCTAAAATTATTCAAATCATTATATAATGTGTTGCCAAAATATATGGTAGAAGATTCCATGTTGTGCACATGTGGTGATATTCCTTCAATAACTGTTAACATAAAGCTGTTGTACCAGCTTGTTGAAAATATACTGTATTCCTGCTAACTAATTCCTACTCAAATTTAAACCCATCCTTATATCAAAGTTCTGCTTCATGCATAATTTGTACCTGGTTTTATCCAAAGGTCCCTCAACAGTCTTTGATGCACCATTTGGAACAACATCTTCAATATCAACAACTTTCTTGGTCTGTGCTTCAGCTTTAGAATCCCCAGCACTGCCATTCACAATCTTCCCTTGTTCATCTTCAATTATCTCATCTTCTTCATCTAAATCTTGATTTTCAAAATGTTGCTGTCAAAAGAGAGACAACACTCTTAAGTTTGTATAATCAAAGGCCTAACATTTCCTACCTGTTCATCATTTAACTAAATAAAGTAAAATTCACATTCCTTGATTATCTAGAAAGTCAATAAACATGCATGCAATCATTAAAGAACTACAACAAAGGGTATATATATATTCTTTTGTAAAATGACATTAAAATCTGATTGTCATTTTCTAATAAGGTTATACAAGACTTTTTACCATTCCTTTTGGTGATGTCAGTTTGTCCTCTATTATAACATCTTCATCATAATCTGGATCAGAATCAACATCCACAGACTCTTCAGTGGTAAGTACATTTTCAGTTTTCATTTCTTCAAGAGCTCTCCTGTACTCATGAGGAAATACCTATGAAGAGAAGATGTAGATAAACATCTGGGTATCTTATAATCAATACATGTATTAAGATATCAAATTGGAAAAAGTGGCTTTAAATTCATTTTTAAAGATACTTTTCAGATTCAGCTGTTAATCTGACATTAGTGTTAATTTTAGTAATTTGGCATGTTTTTATTGATTTGTTACCTTTGTAAATGACTTAGCAGATTCTGGCCAGTTCTGAAGGAGACTTTGTGCCACCTTAGATTCTGTTTTGGTAACAAATTCTGTTAAGGTTTCTTTTAACCAAGCAATGTCCTCCTCAGTGTCCACATTCACCAAAGAAACTGTCTCTGTGTTACATAATGTTTCAAACTTTTCTTCTCTACAAAAGAGTGCATTGTGGAAAAATTATACCAAAAGTAATGCCAATCTTACTGTTTAGAATATACTACAGGTAGAAAATTGACAGCTTAGTAAAAAGTAACCCTATAACACTTACTTGTTTAATACATAAGCAAATCCTCCAGACATCCCAGCAGCAAAGTTTTTTCCTGTTTTCCCCAAAATAATTGCACGCCCACCAGTCATGTATTCACAGCCATGATCACCACAGCCCTGGAGACAAAAAAATCAAAATGCGTTTGAAATATTTGTCCACACATTAATTTTGAAAATATATTTAAAATAACAAAATACAACAATAGTCAAGAAAAAAAATCACCAATAAAATCTTCAAATAACCTACCTCACATACTGCGATTGCTCCAGAATTTCTCACACAGAATCTTTCTGCAGTAACTCCCCTGAAAAAGGCTTTTCCAGTAGTAGCCCCATACAAGGCAACGTTACCAATGATGATATTCTTACTAGTGTCGAACTCCTCTGGCATAGTCTTTGGTGGAAAAATCACAATCTCTCCCCCTGACAGACCCTGTGATTAATTGAAAGAATAATATAACCACCAATTAATATGCCATTCTTTTTGTCATTTCACTATATAAGTGGAAATTATGATAAGTATGTAGTTGAAAGTTAACATGCCAAATTAATCATGATAAAAATAAAAATTAAGATACATTAAAAAAACGATTTGTTTCATTAATGCTTGACAAGAACAAAAAGTCATACCTTTCCAACATAATCATTAGCATCTCCTTCTAAATCCACAGATACACCTTTAGACAAGAATGCACAGAAACTCTGGCCTCCTGACCCAGTAAGATGGATATTTATGCTTTTGTCTGCAAGGCCTTTTTCAAGATATCTCCTATGGATCAAGAAACATCAATTTTCTTAAAATCATGAATAGGTATATGAAAGTTTTGGGGTCTTGGAAAAGTTAATGAAATTGTTATACATTTCAAGGCAGCTTAGTCAAAGTTATATACGTATTGTGTTAGTTCAAAACCAGAAAACCAAACATAAAAACCACTGAAATCAGTTATTTAAAGACAGTTCTTTTTGTAAAATAACCCTTGATAAAAAAAACTTGAAAAAATGATCTATAGTCAATAATAACTGTCAACTTATTGAACAATAGAACTACTGTACAATTGAAAGAATGCACTGAGACTGAACATTTTGGAAAAGGATTACCACAACAGATGAATGGGAGAAATATGGCTGTTTTGAAATGTAAAATCTTCTACAAGATTAAACACCTTATTTTAAATCAAAATCTGGTCAGCCTTTTTTTCATTAGTTAATGACACCAAGTGGCAACCTTTTAAGCAAACTTTCAGCTCTGTGCAATGATAAAGTCTTGACCATAGGGATAGTACTTTCTAATATTTCCTTTAGCATCTTTCCTGGGAGATAATTCTACCAGCTTTAGCATTCTAACACATGCAAATAAAATACAACCAACTATTTATCATTTTAAATAAAAATTACAAATAAGAAATGACTAAATAGATCATTATCGCATGAGAAGTCAAATACAAATGATATGATGAAAAATTAACATTTTTCCAACCAAATTAGACAACAATAATCTTGCCTATATTGAAAGGCAAGAATAAAAAGTAAATCATATGAGACTAGTGCAAACTCACTTTGAGATATGATGACTCAATGTGGCTCCAAAACATCTGTCTTCATTACAAACTTTCATATTGATATCCACAGTTGATGATTTACCATCAAGGACATCAGCTGCTAGTTCAAGAAGTTTGTTGTCCTGATAGTTTAAACAAACAAGAAAAACATGCAAATACTCAGACAACTTATTGTTATATTTTCTAATTCATAAAACTCCATACCTCTTCGTAATTTTAAAGAACACATTCCTGTGTTAGGATAAGACTTACCAGCCTTTTCTCAAGGTTGAAATCCTGTTTGACTGTCCCTCCTATGATGGAGGCATCGGGTCTCATTTCTGTGGCATTTTGTAAAATTGCCTTCATATCCAACATATTTGCTTTAGGATTCTTACTATCAGGGTTATAGACAAGTTTTTCTGTATGTCCTACCATTTGTTGAAAAGTTCTGAAGCCAAGTTTTGCCATATATTCACGCACCTGTAAGGAATGTAATGAAGAATCATCAGAAACCACCTTTCAGTTTAAACCATAATTTATTCATTTATTTCTGAGTTACAATAATAGGGCTCAAATTTTCTTCAGAAAATCTGCAGCTTCTGAATTTAAATCTGATATTAAAAAAGAAGAAAAAATATATTTCTATTGCATCGAAAATCAAATAAATTTCACAATTTAGTTAGGTGGGCCAACAGTCAACATATTCCCAAACAGATGTTTTTTTCAGCATCCACTTAAAAACATCCAGAGTGCTAAGGCCATACCAAATTGATTTGTAGATCGTTGGATCTTGTGAAAAAAATGTACCCTTGGTAGGTCGATTTTTTAATAAACACTGTACAAGAACATTTCGCTATTTGTTTACCTCACTTGCCATCTTATTAAAAGAATCCGGACATTTGGAGTCTGGCGTTGTCAAGCAAAAAAAGTGGCTGTTGATATATTTTATACTTCAACGCTATAGGTGGCAGAGACTGTACGTATGGCTCTCCTGTCGACTATGGTGCATAATCACACATGATTTACTCACAAAAAAAACCCGTTTTAAGATGATTTTTAAAAAAAAGAAGAAAAGTTGAAACCCGAATTTTACTCTCGGTCGGGTCCAACGATCTACAAATCAATTTGGTATGGCCTTACATATCTTATACTTTAAGGCAATTGATTCCTATGTGAAGGGTCTGCCTTTTAAAAAAATCTATCCCCACAGGTTACATGTTTTTTCCTTCATGAATTACTCTATAGTGGGGAAGTGAGAGTCTTTTTTTAATATATGTTATTACAATTCAACCCAAAATTTGCTTCTTTGTTATAAAGAAACCATACTTAGTTCAGATACCATCAAGATAGTCAAATTGTACCTACCTCTTCAGCAAGCATAAACAAATAGTTGACAACATGTTCAGGTTTGCCAGTAAATCTCTGTCTCAGTACTGGATCCTGGGTTGCAATGCCAACAGGGCACGTGTTCAAATGACATTTCCTCATCATGGTACACCCCATCACTATGAGTGGTGCTGTAGAAAAGCCAAACTCATCTGCACCCAGAAGCGCCCCAATAACAACATCTCGCCCTGCAATATCAACATTTAATTAAAAACTTGTATTTTTACTTCTTTATTACACTCTTCTAAACCAATGGTGATTGAGTTCTATCTAGGCACATATAGGAATTACTTCAAAATATTCCACTTATCAATTCACCTGTTCTTATTTGTCCATCTGCTTGGAGAACAACTCTTGACCTCAGGTCACTAAGAGTCAAAGTTTGATGTGTCTCAGCAATACCAAGTTCCCATGGTAATCCTGCATGTTTGATTCCAGTCCAACTACTGGCTCCTGTTCCTCCATCATGACCAGATATGGTTATATGCTCAGCCTTACCCTAAAATGGTTCAAACGTAAATGAGAAGCTATTGGGTACATTATTCCTAGAGTTGTTATGCAAGAACAAAACTAATGTTATTTTTCTGGTCAATTCACATACAAATATGTTGTAAGATTGCAAAATATCATGTAATTTTATACTCCTGAAAGACAAGTTATATTTCTGCAAGATCAAAGTACATCCTACCTTTGCTACTCCACTGGCAACAACACCTACACCCACTTCTGACACCAGCTTAACACTAATCCTTGCACTAGGATTGGCACATTTCAGATCATAAATCAACTACAAGAAAAATACCAAGATTGAGCTATCAAAGATATATACTTTTGTGACAAAATAACAAATGATATCAATGTTTGAATCTTCTATCAATATTTATCAATGTTTTCACCTCAGCCAAATCTTCAATGGAATAAATGTCATGATGAGGTGGAGGACTAATGAGTCCTACTCCCGCAATTGAATGCCTTGTCTTGGCAATTTCTTTGGTGACCTACAATAAATGAAATTCAAACATAAAAAAACGAATCAATGTTTGTTAATAGACTTCAAATATTTCCCAAAAGATGACATTTCAAATATAATAAATGAGACAACATTCTTACTTTGTATCCTGGCAGTTCACCTCCTTCTCCAGGCTTGGCACCCTGAGCCATCTTGATCTGAAGCTCATCAGCATGGGACAAATAAGCACTGGTGACCCAAATCGTCCAGAAGCCACTTGTTTTATAGCCGATCTTGTGCTATTTGAAGAGTCCTGGGCCGTGTATCTTAGTGGGTTTTCACCACCCTCTCCTGTATTGCTTTTAGCACCAACCTTATTCATGGCTTTTGCCAATGTTGTGTGTGCTTCATAGGAAATACTACCAAAGCTCATGGCCCCTAATAAAACCCAAAAAGTATTCTCTAGAGCTAACTGTCATTGTTATATGGGAAGAGAGGGACAGCAATGATACCAATAATCATTTTACAAAGATAAATAACATGGGAATTATCTGGGAAAAAAACTCCTCTATAACTTTTGGTCTTTTGTGACTCATCAGCTATGTTAAAATATCATAATTTTTTGTTTGATGTGGATAACAAATCAATTAAGACTTCTTACCAGTACAGAATCTTCTCACTATGTTAACTGCTGGTTCAATCTCTTCAATATCAAGAGGCTCTTCTCTAAATTTGAAATCTAGTTGACCACGAAGAGTGCAACTTTTGGAACTTTCTGTTGCAGATTCTACAAATTTCTCATAAGAAGATTTGTTCTTGTTTCTAGCAGCATCCTAGTAAATGCCAGAGGGTACAATAAACATTACATTTGATAAATCTTAAAAGAGGCAATGAAATATCAAAATGAACTAAGCTTTAAAATCTATTTTAAAACATAGAAAGAGTGTGCCAAAACTTCTGATTTTTCTGCAGGGTGACCCATTATCAGACCTAGGGTAAGATAATGCAGTATTACCTGAATATTTGCTATGGTTAAAGGATCGTTCATGTGTTTCTCACCGCCATCTCTCCAATGATAAAATCCTGGGGATGTTATAATTTGATTGTCACAGGTTCTGTCCCCATAAGCAAAATCATGCCTGTTGATGGTCTAATGAAAAAAATATCATATACATGTGCATAAGAGATTGACTATGCAATAGTTCTTGGAACAAGTTGGTTATATCTATAATGTTCTACTTTCTTTTATTTGCCAAATTATTAAAATACAAATACCTCCATTGCTATGACGTCAAATGAAGATCCACCAATCCTGGAAGCAGTCCCAAAAAAACATTTATCTATGACTTCTTTAGCTAGACCAACTGCCTCAAATATTTGAGCTCCCTGTGGGAATAAAGGGAAATGCATAGTACTTTTCTTAAAAATCATGCTCTGTAAGATGATATTCACACAAACATATTATTGCAATTGTAGATGGACACAAACATTTAATAGGCATTTTTGTTACTATTATTACCTTATAACTGTGAAGTGTTGAGATTCCCATTTTGGCCATAACTTTTGAAATGCCTCTAGCAAGTGCTGCTACATAGTGGTCAAATATCTCCCTGTCAGTAATATTATCCAACTGATGATGTCTCCTTAGATTTGACATAGTTTGGAACACCAAGTAAGGACAAATACCATCAGCTCCATAGCCCAAGAGAAGACAAAAGTCATGGACCTCTCTAAAAAGTAAAAATAAAACAAAATGACTTCCATTTTTCAAGAAACAGTTCTTTTATCAGTTATCATTACTTATTTACATATTTCTCAAATGTTTGTATATAATCATTTGAATAGACATGACATCACCCCTCCCCCAAAACTATAACATTCGGCACAAATTTGAAACTGAAAACTGAAAAGAAGGATCTCCTACATTAAAAAAAACCATGCTTATTTGAATTGGAAATTGATGAAAAAAACACCATAATGTATTTGTTTTACTACATGACTAATATTAACATAGATAGAGTTTAAGATGAAATTAAATGGTTCTGAAACAATATTTCAGTAGAAATAAAGTGCAGAAGAAAATGATCTATACGTTGTAACAGACAATAATACTACAATATATCTGACCATTTGAGACCTCAAAATATGCAAGTAATGAAAGGATGGAAACCTGGGGGCAGCACAGTGTGTGACTGTTTCTTTCCCTTCTCTTGTCAGATCTGCAACAAATGACAGCTGACAGAAAAAAACCACTCGCTACCAAGACGTATGGTAGCAGCAATAACAATGGAGGGAGTATTGACAACCACTTCAGATGTTTAATCATTATGATCGCATTTACTTTTTACAAGATGTGTGTAAATAGTATAATGTGTGAGGTTATGAAATAAAGATATCAATATACAGAACATTAATTCATAAATTAGTCAACATTTGAAAGTTGCCAATAGAATTCTTTATTTAAATTTCAAATCTTGACAAATTATTCAGCAAGGAGTTCTCATGCAAGCAGTAATTTTGATCAAAGGCCAAATGAAAAATTGTCAAGCAAAGGTATGAAATCAAGCCATTCTGTCTTTTGTAAATTTATTTAGGGAAAGCCACCTTACCTTGCTTCACCTGTCTCAATGATCAAACCAACTTTCATTCTTAGCTTATTTTTAATGAGATGGTGATGTACTGCTCCAATAGCAAGGAGTGAACTGGAGATGAACAAAAAACAACAAAATTAAAGGTTGAAAACAGTATCATAAGAAATAACTCATTTTGTCATTAAACTTTATTACCAATGTTTGTCTATGCTTACCAGATTGGCACATGGTCTTTATCAGCATCCCTGTCAGATAACACAAGCAGTGTGTATCCAGAGCAGGCCAATTTGGCTGCTTCCATGCATACTCTATCAAGTGCTGGAAGCAAGCCTGCCATTCCATCCTCTCTAGGATACACAATATTGATAGTCTGGGTCTGAAGAGAAATTATGAGTTAAGTCTTGTGTAAATAATTTCACATTGGGGCTATGAAATGCTAGTGCTATCCATGCTAATTTGAGGAATTCACCCAACTTATACCTGTAGACTTATCACAAATCAAATTGTTTCCTCAAATCAATCATTACGTCTTGTATTATTAATTCTTTCCATAAAATAAGTTTGCCATATTTTGCTTATTATTAAATTTATTGAATGAATAAAAGGAATGTTAAAAGCAAATTACATAAAATAGCCATCTGCACTGTACATCATAACATATAACTCGACTAGATCTAGATAGGAATTTTTTTAGTCCTTTCCTAAACGTATTCAACAAAAAGGACATCTTAGACACACTCACTTTCCATCCTTTATACTTTGTTGCCTTTAAAATTCTCATATCTTGACGTGACAGAATAGGTTGGTCTAACCATAGCCTCCGGCACTGTTCGGCACTAGGCTCAAGTATATTAGCCTCTGGACCAACAGGACAAGACTGAAAATAGTGATAAAAAGAATTATATCGCTGATCAATTGCATAATAAGTAAATAAAAAAATGATACCATTGTGTGTAGTAATGTGGGGAGGCCTTTATGTGTTCACCATATAACCGACTTTTACACTTGAAAGTGGTATTATTGATATGCTGCTAGCCTGTGAAATTGAATGAAGAATTTAAAAGCGTATTTTGCCATCAGTGAGTAGAATTTCTCTAATTCCTGTTGGGAAAACATTTATTTCACTTACCAAAGACATAACATTTTTCTCTCTAAAGGGATCTATTGGGGGGTTTGTGACTTGTGCAAACAGTTGTTTGAAGTATTCAAACAGTCGTGGATTGTACTGCGACAGACAGGCTAATGGGGCATCATTACCCATAGAACCAAGAGCTTCTTTCCTAAAAAAAGCAAAACACAGTTTTTACGAAACCCAGTCTTATGACTCCAAACAATAATGGCACAAACACCATTCAAAAATGATCAATTCCTAGAATTCCTTTTGACCTTTACCTTGGTTTTTTTTTAAAATGTGTCTAAACATACAGAAATGTGTGGCTTACAGTTATCAATTAGAACATCAAACAAGTATAGATCAATAAACCAGAACATAAAAAGCTTTCAAGGGAAACAATGACCTTTTGAAAAGCAAGCATTTTCTATTGATAATTTGCTTATCACTCTGCTCATTTTATTAAATATATAAAAACATCTAAAGCCATACAAGTCACTTTTATGTTTCACAATGAAATCTGATAAAAAATAATCTTACAAAATCACAAAAAAAAACTTTCATCAGGGTCAAAATGAGGCATATAAACAGCTTCAATAGAAAAATAGGAGATGGTAATTTGTAACAAAGTACAAAATCAGTTGTTTTAAGATTACAATACAGTAAAAAAGAAGAATATGACTAAATCAGCTGACTCACTTGTGTTTGACCATTGGCATAATAAGCATATTGATAGTGTCTCCAGTGTAACCAAACATGGGAAGGCGGCGGTCCATCTCAACCACCCCACCATTGTAATTTGTAAAGTGTGTGCTGGAATCTTCTCTTTTGAATGGGTTCCTGGTATCGTGTGCTTTGTACAAATCATCAAGAGTTATTGTCTGGCAAATAAACAAAAAAACACCAATTGTGCTAAATACTTTTCAGAAAGTGATGTATTGGTAGTTGAGTTAATGCCTGAAGATATAATTATATATTACGAAAATTAGCTAATAAAACTAAAATGTTACTCTCCATATTCAGACTTAGGTTTATTTTAATAGGAAAGTAGCAATGAAGCTAATAATCCAGTGTTCTCCCCAGGATTTCATTCAATGAAAGAGGTATTAAGTGGGCAGAGAAATCGATGCCACGAAACTATCGTGCCCTATAGACCATTTGTTTTACTAACGACAGAAATGTCTAATTTACCCCGAAGGTACTTTCCATCTATAAGCTTTAACAGAAATTTCATGTCCCAAATTTGAACAGCCTGACACAAGAGCAAAATCTCACCATATTTGCTACTTGTTGACAATTTATTGATGACTTTGAAAATAGCTATCATGGATAGTGGAAAGGAAAAGGTTTCTTTTGATTTCTTCTGAGATGTTTTGAGCCATTATTGCTGCAAAGATCTATTTTTCAAATACTATGGAATAATTGTTAGTCCTTCAGAGATTTCGTAACAACAAGGTGTGTAAAGATTGATAATTTAATTACCTCTTCCTCAAGCCATTGTTTGACAGGTCTTAAAGCTGAAATTTGGCTTTTAAGATCTTGATCATCCATAAATACTTTCTCTTTGGTGTCTATCAGCAGCATTTTGCCTGGTTCCAGACGACCCTTTTTTTTTAAAAGAGAAAAAAATACTTAATAAAAAATAAAGCATTGTCTAAAAAATAACAGAACAAACTTGTTACATTATTGGGTGATATCATATATTATAATACACTTTTAAATTTATTCTCTTTACCAAAGGATATCAAAATTCCTGTTTCAAACCTTTTGAACAACATTTTTTGGATCCAAATCTGTGACTCCAACTTCACTGGACATATAAATATGTCTAGAATCAGTGGCATAAAATCTTGCTGGTCTCAGTCCATTACGGTCAAGGATAGCACCAATATATCTTCCATCACAGAATGTTAGCAATGCTATAACAAATAGAAGTTTATAACATTACATTTCTATTTCTAATTACAATATTCTTGAAAAGATACCTAAATAAGTTTACACTAACACAACCTGAACTTCTGCCCAAACTGATATACTTTGACAAGGCCATTATATTTCAATTTTATGTTCAAACTTTACAGTATGGTACATTTCTTATAATTACCTGGCCCATCCCAAGGCTCCATAGCAAATGCACTCCATTGGTACCATGCTTTTTTGTCAGCAGGCATGTTTGGGTCATTCTGCCAGGCTTCTGGTACCATAGTCATGATAGCCTAATGGAAAGTCAACATTTCATGAATTCAGCTTTATTTGGTAGATAGGTGTAAAAGAACATTTTTTGACCACAAGGAAGTGATGTTTCACAACTTGTATATCTTTAGGTTTTCATTTACATACTAATTGTTTGGTGTTTATTGCTTTTAATAGTTTTATGTTGGTTTTAATTATACTAACAAGAACAGTTGCTTATATCTGAAATGTTAAAAAAGATAGCAATCTACTTGAGTTAAAATAAACCTACTTCTGGAATAGATCTTCCTCCTGCCATACACAAGAACTCCAAAACATTGTCAAGGGATCCAGAATCAGACTGGCCTTCTTCAACAACAGGATACAACTTTTTGAGGTCATCTTCATAGACATGGCTATGCATGACTCCTTCCCTAGCTGCCATAAGGTTTTTGTTCCCCCTGAGAGTGTTGATTTCTCCATTGTGAGCTAAAACCCTGAAACGTTTAGAGAAAAGGTTATTAAAATTATTGCCAAGTTAGTAATCTAAAAAAAGGGTTGGAAAAAACAAACAATAATAACAACAAAAATAATTATCAATATTAATTCAGGTTGTGTAGCTTTCATTGAACCAGTTCTAGACCCAGCCTCAAATGAAAAAAAAAAAAATTGATTGTGAATAGGATACACATGAGTATCTCTACAAATTACGACAATAAAATAAATGATTTTCGAGAGTTGACAAATTCTTTGATGGGTGTATATCTGCATGGTTCCCAAATCAACCTCACTTTGGAATTGTTCGCAGTTGTGAAAGGCCATTTTCATTACATAAAGGCCATAATTACTAATCAGAAAGAGGTTTCTGTCTGGCAGATGAGAGCTTATCTAGTAAATCATAGTTTTGCACTTGGTGACAATGAGAGGAGAGAAAATCAATACATTTGATGAAAGTGATAAAAGCTAATGTCACACACTTCAAGGTCAAACAGGACAAGGCTTTAAGTTTATTAATTCAGATATTAGACTCATATTCACTTTCATATGATCACAAAAAGCTATCAAAATTTCTATAATCATTTCAATTCAAGAATTGACAAAATAAAAGCATATTAGATTCTATTATAAAAATCTTTATCCGAAACTGATGACGAGGGATAATAATGGAAGGTCTGGTGGTTTTTTTTATCTCTTAATTGGCAATTATAGCTCTTAAAACTTGTTCTCTTCCCACTCTAATTGATGATTTTCAGATAACGGTTTCCAGAAAGAAAGAGTCTTTATCCTTTAAGAATATAAAAAACTATCTGTCAATTGACGAAGCACATTTTAGAATGGATCAAGCTTAATCAAAAATATTCCATCTTACATGCTCTACTTTCTTATTTGATTCTGGATAACATTTCTTTATAACTAGGCACTTGCTCTGCTTGCAGATAATGTTATCTGCAAAAATAATGTTATCTGCAAAAGTGCTTTAAGTCATAAAAATTGTATTCCTGAAAAATTAACACAGTTACACTGTTTACAATAACATTTATCATAATAATGGAATTAGCTCATTAATCAAAGCAAGTCATTTAGGAGCACTAATCAATTCGGTCATATCATATATAATGAAAACGGTCCTTTTCCCCAATATTCTCCATATTCCTAGTAAAAGAGTGTTAACACTAATTTGCAAATAGCAATATATCAAGATTTTCTTTGACACATTCTTCACTTAGCAAACACTTTGCAATTGGCACAGCTGGGAGAAAAGAGATTGATTTTGTCAAAAGGCACCTGTTACTATTTTTACTATCAAAATAGAACATTATTTTCTTTGCTATCACCACTGTTTCAAATACATGTACAATACAAAATTCCTATCAAAAAGGTGGAAAATTATTTTTTTCTACCTCTGTATGCTGAAATGAAACCCCTTACCTTTGGGGGTGAGCCCTTTCCCAACTTGGGAAAGTATTTGTAGAGAATCGACTGTGGACAAGAGCAATATGGGTCTCAAAGTCGGGGTCTTTTAGATCTAGGTAATATTTCCATAGTTGTGCTGTTGTCAGCTGACCCTAAAAGCATGCCACAGAGAGATAAATTAATGAAAAGAAAGCGACATGAACATACTTATTTGAAATGGATCAATATAAAAGCGGCCTTTTACAATGGGCACAAGGTCAAAACTCATGATGATTTGATTGTTAAATAGCATGTTGTAATTCAGCCATGGTAATGAAAGATTTGATCAGACCAACCATTACAGTGACTACCTTCCTTTTGGAAAATAGGAAAAATTGTGGTTTCCAACAACCTGATGGATGGACACTTACTTTATAAACAATGGTTTCAGTTGAAATAGAATTGATGTAAAATCGATATCCGCGTTCAGGAATCTTGTGTGTTGCTTGCTTTCTTAGTAGGAAGACCTGAAACATATCAAGGTTTGCATCTGTAATGTCACTTTAACAAAAACATTTTGCTACATTGCCTTACTTCAAAAGTAAACAGAGTCAGGCAGACTGTACATTAGCTGTAAGCCATTTTCATTAACAAATAAATGACATTACTTGTGGAACAAGGGAAGTCTGTTTTATTCTGATTGAAGTAGACTTCTTAGGCAAACGAGAAATAAAAATCTAATATATCTTTTTTCTATATTAATCTGAGTTGATGGATATTATATGGATTTCTTATTACCTTCTGCGAGAATGTAAGTTCATCAAAGCTGCTTGTCAGGAAAACCTAATATGAAATAACATAAAATTGGATGCAGTTATTTGAAAATGTTCGAAAAAAGTGACGTATAAAACTGGGAAGTTATTGGATTTTAGGTCACTTTGCATAGACATTTCCTCTTGTGAAACAAATTATGTCATTCTATCTACCTAGAATTTTCAATCCTTCAATTACATGATATGAGAATGCAAGATGATAGCCCTTCAGACAATTTGAGACTTTATTAGATGCCAAATATAGACTGTATACTAGAATTCAACCTCTAGAGAATTTTTGCTAAGCTGTCTGAGACAAGTTTTGTCCATCAATAATGTAACAGCTTGTGAGGGCATATTAGGAACTTTGTTAAAGCTTGAAGATATTTATCCAGACATGATTTTACTTCAAGCAAGATTCAAGAACTTTTTTAGGTGACATATGATTCCACTTTGACATGTCAAGCAGGATACTAGAGCTCTTTTACTTGACATCGAATCTTACTTTCATAGAAAGAGAAGTTAATTCAAATCATGACACAAATAATACCCATGGGAAATAAGGTATATATCCAAGATTTTTACTTTTAAATCAAGAAATTGAGCTTGGTTTCCCATTACAGTAAAATAAATGACTGTTTTTATCAGACTTAAACTTTCACTCTAGCTAAGGGGAAAAAAAAATCAGATTTATTCAATTTATTTTATTGGCTGTGCCACTAATGCTCTTTGGAGGAAAACCTTTAAGTACAGATAATCTTCTTTTCTCAAGACGTCATACTTCTTCTTTTAATCTTTTTATGCCTTTGATTTCTTGGTGAAAGTGTCTCTCTGGGATTTAAATCTCAGTAAATGGCATCAACCCACATTGCAAGTACATGTACTATCATCTAAACATACACCAAGAGATCCATTTAAAGTATAGAACTTACATGGGAATGTCTAAGATTTTGTATCGAGCCAAGACACATAAAACATTATTTCTGGGAAAATGTCAATTTAAAATGACAGCTTTGCCGACTAATTCTATTACAGTTATAAAGTTTCCCATCTTCAACCCAGCATGCAAACTAAGTATGAAATGTGACCGTGACTATGTCAGAATAAATTTAAAAGCCTTACACATTTGGCTTATTTCATCAAATAGTTTGATTTGCTATTTGATGCCAGGAGGTTATATAGGCATGTTGCATATGATGTCGAAATAAAAATATGTAATGGTTCTATCGCTATAAAGAGTCACACTTAGTGTAAAATGAAAACAGGACATTGTTGATTTTACCAGTTCTGTGCCCTTGGTTTTCATCTCCAAAGAAAATCTAGGAAAACCAGCCAGGAGCCAATCAAGTGTGGCATGAGGAACTCTTTTAAATTTGAATGTCCCCTCAGAGAGTGAGATCAGATGGGCGTTTTTTGGCACTTGCCAGATGTAATGAGGCTGTTGGGCCTTGGTTGTGGCTCTTGAATGATAAGCTATTATGCTTTGGTGTTTTAGAATTTATTTTGAATTTGTTTCATTTTGTTTACTGGAGATAAAGAGGAAACACCACCCTATACTTCAGTTTATTCATGATTTACCATCAACAAAGTATTCAATAATTTGTCTCTTTCAATGCATTATACAGAAAGAAATGAAGCTCATACATAGCCTGGAAATCAAAAAACAAATAAAGTAGGCATTCGGATGTCACAATAAGATAATACAATATAAGTCTGAAGAACAAACCTGTATAACTGCTGGTTCTTTTTCCCTGGCTACTTTTCCAAGGCAATCACTGTTTACAGGGACAACTCTCCAGCTAATTACCTAAAATTGAAGAAAGAAACAAACTAAAGCATATTTTTTGGTAGTTATGAGACCGGAGATATCAAGTTCAACCATAATACAGTTTACATATTGTCGATTTGTTTATCGTTACTAATGTATAACCATCACTTTTTATTCTCCATAGTGCAATTTATAGCATTTCAACAAAAAGTCATTTACTTACAAAAATACTAAACAAAAAATATTTCTATCAAAAATGCTATTTCTATCAAAAAGTTAACTCATTCTTCACTAGAACATAATGGGTCACCCAGCAACTCGGAATTAAGTATAACAAATTCAAGGTTGTTTCTCAACCTGTAGAATTATGCACCTTCACCTGCCCTTGGACACTAAATTTTCATCCTGGTTTAAGGTTTGAAAGACTTAAATAAACAGATCCCTTTTATCAAACATTGATTGATGTTGAAAAGCATTCTACTAAAATGGATAAGAAGCATGGACTATCTTTAAATGGCATTCAGTCTAAGACTTTTTTAACATACAAAAGTGCAAGTATAGCTTAAGGGGACGAAACAGTTTCGCGTTATAGAGTTTGCAGCCCTAAAGTATTGGAGAAATCCTAACCAAATGATATAT
>JAVSBT010489528.1:8037-20633 GCA_033118115.1 Pharyngocirrus eroticus
AAAAAACAGTATCTCCTATCATAAGAATTTTAATTCTTAAAAGACTCCATTTACAAGTATCCAAGTTGATATCAATAATTCTACTTATGAATATCTATTCATTATCGAATTCGTTTTGGATACTTTATTGTCCCTTAGATTATTTTTTGATAATGTTTATATCCAGATCAATTTATTGTAGACCTAATTGCCTCCATTTTCTGTGTGTTTGATCCTCATATTCAAAACCATAAAAGTGGAATAAGATCTATAGTTATATTGGTTCATTAGCAATAAAATATTCTTAAGTACTTGATTATATAAGACATATACATAGATACAGAGAGTTTTTCTATGAAAGGTATATTATTCCTAATATCATTACATGTTCTCACATAAGAAGAAATCCATTAAACAATGTCACAAAAAGATGTATATGTGGATAAAGCATAATATAACACTCTGTTAGCCCAGAGTAGCTTAATGATATATTAGTCATTCGACATGAATATGGGATTAAGCATATGATGAACGTCTAGATTTACAATGAATGAATATGATTTTACATTATTAAAGATCTGCCCAAAGCCCAAATGTGTTAACAAAATAATATCAAGGCCTTCTTATTTAGTTACATAATAAGCTGGCTTTATCAACAAAGTATCATGAGGGAGAGAGGGATATATATGGGTCCAAAAGCATTTAGGATACTGTGTCATTTGTAAAGAAGAGTACGCAAACATTTTAAAACAATGTTATGCCTTGTAAATTATAATTTAGGAAATATTCCAACACACGTCAAAGTAAGATGGAATACCAACTTGTACAGTTATTAACACATTTTGGGCTGCTAAAGTTTTTATTTTAGGTTCCAGAACTTCCTAAAGTACATTCTAATAATACCCGTTCAGCACTCTTTGCAAACTTGAATAAAATGTCAACAATTTCTTTCTTAAATAATTACTTTTTCTCACTTTTTATTAGCAGTAAGCACCATTTTGATATAAAGAAATACAGCAATATCAAGATTTATTTGGTAGAAAAATATGCACAATCTCTATAAAAATATTTAGAACTGATTGTTGAGAATTGCATTTATGAGAAGCCCACCAATACAAGATTGGAATGCAATTACAGCAAAAATACTTTTCAGTAATAACACAGAATGAATGAAATTCACATAAACCTGATTTTTTTGTTGAGAAAACCTGTGAAATGGAATGAGGTAACACTTGATCTACTTTTTTTGCAGGTTTTCAAAACCATTAAAATAATTGGGTAGTCACAGTTTAAAAATTTCTATTGATACTCTGTAATGAAGTACATAATCGATAAATAATTACATATCAAATAATAAATAATTGTTCATTCATTTTGTTTAATGTTATGTCTGTAATTTTCTTCATCCTGGCTGCTTTTAAAATGGCCAGCAAGGATCAGGACAATTTCTAATGTATGTCTCAAGCCTGCCAGAACTAACCTGCATAAGTGCTGTATAAGTTGTGAGCTGAAATAATACAGAAAATAAAGTTATAATTTGCAAGCAATTTAATATTTAGGAATCAATATCAGCTATAAGTGACATGTCAAAGTTTCACTCTAAAATTAGAAGCCTTGTGACTGAAAGTTCAATTACCTCTCAAAAATTCAATATGTCAGAGAGACACTTACCTTGTTCAGAACAGGTTTTGAGTTAAGGACATCAAAAATTCTGTCCAATCCAACATTCTGAAAATGATAAAGTTTTGGTTTATAATTATTTACAGAAGCAATTGGGAGCACTGTATCTTTTATTTGCTTTTATATTTTTATACTGTACATAAACTATCACAAGCTCATGTGTTATGAACAAAGCATTTTCATATGAAATTAAAATCAGTATAACTCTCTATTTTCCAACATATTTATACCTGTTGTGTCATTTTCTGCATACACTTGTTTGCTGGTGTCCTTCTGTCATCAACAAACAGTGGGTCTTTCCAGTGGTCATAATTCGTCTCTAGTATGTACCAGCCTCCTGCCTTTTCCATTTGCCATACATCTACAGATTTGTCTCTGGCTCTTGTGATTACCACCCCCTGTGGAAGTAAAACAGTCAAAAATGGATAATTAGGAACCTGAGCAGTGAAAATGTTAATCTTTAAAAAATGAGCATTTTTTTAGTATTATTCTACTTGAGCTGTTTCATAACATTCTTAGATATCACATGATTTCCATCTATATATAATTGTGTAATTCTGATTAAAATACATTTAGGAATAGATTTCTTTTTCTAGGTTTCAGCAATAAAAGTTTGATGTATTAGTACCACATTATATTGACATAAGCATTTGGTCCAAATATAGATGTTTATATCCAGATCAATTTATTAAGATTGTTTTTTTTATCTTCCTGGCAGTTTTCTTTACCTCAGATGACTTGGTTCCTCCAACAATATAATATGCTGGTGCCAACATTGGTGTATTTGATAGCATTGACACTGCTTCTGCATAACTGTTAGCTTTTTCCAAAGCATTCCTGGTCAAAAAACTCATCCATTGTATATCTCTGCTTCCCAAAAGCCATTTCAGAATTCCTGAAAGATAAGGAAAATGGAAATAGAAATTCATATTTTTGTAAAACCAATAAAACTGTATGTTTTCAAGCCATGATTGTTGTTTTTAGGCTACTTCAAATTTCATCTTTCATACAAAACAAAAATTTGATGGTTATGAATATTATGTCCATTTATCAAAACCAGGTACAGATATCAACAAAGTATACACTACACTTTTAAGACAATAGAGGACACAATTCATTTCTTACCTAGATACCCTCCATCAGCATTGAAGCGCTCATTGATTGTCACAGAAAACTTTCCCTAAGTGATGAAAAAAATGATCAGTGTCTGTTACATCAAATCAAATACTTGCACACATAAATTGTCTGTCACTAGATGTCTCTAGCTATTGGGTACCCTTTTTTTCAAAATCAAAAATGCACCTGTAAGAGGCTTACAGAGATAGAGGTTTTAACCAATCAAACCCAATAACTAAATATAATATTATTAGGCCACTAAAACTTCTTATTTGGAACTCATATAATCCAAATCAAAGGTAAATGCTAGCCTGACACTACTTGTAATTTGAACAAATTGTGTAAATGGATTTGAAAATATTTCTGCCCCCCATACTGTTCTCTTTTTGAGTCTCAAAGTATTGAAATAATTTAACGATATGAACAGTTTCTGATGGAATGTCTTTAACTTATACAAAACTGTTTTGCATGATATATTGAAAAGGAAGTTGAGGATAAGTTCAGAATAACATATACCTGTTTCATTCCAGTCAGTGCCCCTATATAACCCACAAATCCAACAGTTTGATATGCTTTTGTTCCATTTTTTTGAAACTCAAAGTTGCCAATCATTGGTTTCAGAGCTTCAGTAACAATCCAAGTGTGTGCTGTGATATTCCATCTATATGCAACAACAAAATAAATTCAGCACTTCATGTTGTAGGTAAAGTCAAAACAACATTTTTCAATCCTTACTGTAACAGATATTACTCTTTGCGAAACATTTATAAATAAACTAGGCAATATATTGAAATACTATTTATCTCAAACAACTTAAAAGTGATTAGAAAAACATTATTCACCATTGGAGCACATTTTTATGGAGTCATTTCTTACCTTAATGTTGCAAGGCTGAATATTTTTTCCTGATCATGGATATTGGAACCAATAAAACATTTGTGTCTAACCTAAGAGTAGTTTTGAGACAATGGCATCAAACTTAATAAGGAATCCATAAATAATCACTTACCCCATAAACAAACCAAAGTCTAAATTTCTTGCATGATAAAGCTGTCCATTGGGATCCTCAGCAATTATTGATGTGCAAACAGTAAAGATTTCATAAAACACATTAAATACAACAACTTCACCTGAAAACAACAAATCATGCTCAAGATGAAAAAATGAAAGACGCTTCAAAAGAAATGGTGCAACTCCTAAACAAAGGCCTGGTTGAAATTCTGCAAGAGCAAGTAGCACAATTTGATTTCTCAAATGATAGATATAACATATCCTTCAAACCAAAATGAAAATATGGTAGAACACATACCTAAGGGCATGTTAGCACCCTCTGCTATGCCCTTCATTTCATCTCTATAAGGCTCTGGTAAAGTCTCACCAAGGACAGGCTGTGAAGAGAAAAACCATCATAGAGTACAATGTTATGATGAAGTTGAACCCAATAATACTTCTTGGTAATCAGACAAACCTAAAATTGTTATCTCCCTGTGTGCTGGATTGGCCTGGCCTGCTAAATTAATCAGCAAAATAGTGACAAGATAAATAAGCTTTTCAAGAACAAAATCCTTCTTGTTTGACAAGGTTTTTTCCCAAGAAAACTCAACCATTTTCATGAAGAATATACAGTCAAAATATACTCAGAGCTTTTCCTAAGGAAAATGCATAAGATTTGGTTTCTACTTTATCATACAATATAATCTTCTTACCATGTATTCATCAATAAAGTTTATAATGGCTTTTCCTTCACTTCCAAAAGCACCTATCAAATCTTTTAACTTTTGCAACAGGTTTTTGATCTAAAGTATAGAGAAAACCAATAAAACAAGATGATGTGAAATAATTTGTGTCCCATTCATATCTATAACCCCATAGTATTTGTGGATTTGAAGGCATTCACAAGAATATTGGTTTAATACCCTGATGATAAATTTGTTTAAAAGAATATAAATTAGCATATAACTGAAAACATAATTATAATTGTCTGACTTTCACTTTCCCCCATGGAGTTCTAAATGCTATCCCCATGAATAGTATCCACTTAAACAAACCAATCCTCCATTCCAAGGGGTCTTCCTATATTCATTGAGATGGATACACATGTGGTGCATTATCCTTATATTAGTCATAAATTACAATGATATTGTTTTAAAATTATCAAAATGCTATTTAACAATTTAACACAGGGTTTAGAGGTCATAGGTACAAAAAAAATCCAATGAAATCAATAGTGTTTTTTACTCACAAGTGGTCCTTTTTCTTTTGCTAGACTTGTCCATCTTTCTGCTGGGGGTTTGTCTAGGTTTACAATATAAGTTGGTACTTGAGGTCTAAAAGTATTATTGTGATATACATTTTTAGCATTGCAATGTTAAAAGCAAAATTTCTACAAATATTGCAAGACTTTTTATTGCCAATGTGAATAATAACCATTACAAATGTAACAAATATATATATGAAAAATTAGATGTAAAGAATAAAATCTGTTATGATATGTATAGGTACCTACCCATCTTTAGGTGGGTATGTTCCACTCACACATTCTTCTGTGAACTGAAAATGAAGGAAATCCATAGTATGTAGCCTAGATATACATGAGAAGTTAACTAATTCTTCGGGTTTTTTTAAAGATGTAAAGAAGAGTTTTTTAATTCTAAATGTAGATATAAAAATAAATTACAATTTATATAATTTATAAATCTATAAATAAATGTGCATCATCAACATTTTAGTATGTGCATAGCTAAAGTGCTATATACAATGATTTATACTTGACAGATATTATTTAGGTTGTCATAAAAGAATGTTGACATATCCCATATAAAAAAAGAAAGCAAATTTCCCTATTATCGTCCAACAGAACATGTCATTCCTTTATTACATTTACATTTGTACTATTAAAATGAAGCAAGATCATCATTACCGGAGGTGGCAGCGCTTGTGTACATGAAACCAGGACCACTGCCACTAAAATCAAATTATTCATTCTCTTCGCACAGTCACTTCCTAATTCAGCAAAAACACCAAAAGGCTGACTTAAAAGTTGTTCTATTTTACCACTTGGTGGCGACATAGTGGACTTTGATTTCTTGAACTTGAATAGGACTTGTGATGTCTAAAGGTTTCCTTTCATAATAATTTATGACATATTTTGTTAAAAAGTGCATTTAAACGGATTAAATAGTTGATGTGGCCCTTTGCTTTGCAAACAATCCAATGATCTTGCAGGTACACACTGTCATGTAGTTTATTAGGTTGTTGTTGTTTTTAATTATTTTATTTTGGGGGGGGTGGGGCACTCGTTTTCAGAATCTGCTGTATTTTGCAAAATAAAATTCTAAAGGTTAACATCTTTACACTTGTGCAATAACAATGTACCATTATTTCCCCCCAAAAACACACATTCACCTTGTTTGAATTCCATTGAAATTTCCATGGAAGAGTACGTATCACAAGCCTTAATATCGAGTCCACCAGCAGTTGCGTCAAGTGAACATTTTTCTCGGAATCCATCATCCAAAATACATTCCTTTACCAAGCTAGATAACCCATTTACATTACTTGTGTGGAAAATCGGAAAGAAAAAGTCATGTCTTGTATCACAGTTCCTTTATTTAATTAGTCATCAGTTTTCACAAACTCGTATTTACAATTTTTTTAAAACATGATTTTCTTTTACCATTTTTACCGTATATTTTTTTGGAAAATTCATGCAAATACTTCATCACAACATCGTTTTTCTTTTTCAGAAATACACTGGTTTAGCATAATTATGTGCAGTCAACATGGAAATTGGTTCTCATACCCTATGAATATCACAAGGATCTGATTGTATGAACACATATAAGCTTTACACAATTAATGTTTTATACTTATGTACTCTTGTACTGTGGTACACTAAACCAGAACAATCGGGCTAGTTTATAGCCTATTCACAATATAATGTTGAAAGAATACAGGACTCTACCTTGTCCTTCCTTGTTTGAAAAAAATACCTAGATATGGTATTTGAAAGATTCACATGTCCAAAAAGACAAAGTAAAACAACTCATAATAAAATAATAAAACTGATGGATGATGTACAAAAAAGAAAGATAAAAGACAAAGAATGTTTCTTGGCAAAGAGAGAACAGATATTTTAATGGACCTGACACTTGCCTTTGTCACATTCTTTACATGATAAAATGAAAATGAATAAGTAAAGAAATATTAAAAAATTACGTAACCTAACAATGAAAATCTTAACTAATATTTTCCTTTTTTTGACTTTGGCTGCATGATTCCTTATATCAATTCATATATATCCCAAATCTGAGGTTTTCTCCAAACAGAAAACCCCTATATACACATTTTTTTATAATAGTCTTTTTCTTGCAGATAAACGCCTGGACGAGGCAATCTTTTTATGTTTTATTAATTCTGCCTCTTGTTTTAATTTCTCATCTTTTGCTGTTTGTTCTTGGATTTCAGCAACTCTGTTTAAAAACTGAAATGAAGAAAGAATGAGATGGTATAGCCGATGTGTGAAATATTGTGTTTTTTATGTAATTCGTAATTTTCCATAATATTTTCCTACATTTGGATTTATGGAAGTCAAAAATGTTTTGTCAAACAAGCAATGGAAACATTTGATAATGTTTTAAACAGTGAAGTAATGAAAAAAGGTTTCAAGTATGAATCATGTGTGTTATGGAATGACATGTCAGAACTCCTTAATTATAATAGAAACAAAATATCTTTCAAAAAAATGTACTTATATTTCAAAGACTGATCATTTCAAAGACTGATTCCAGACATGTGTACATTTTCATTAAAAAAAACCTGTGTATTGTTATTTGATTGTTTTCCTTGTTCACAGTGCTTTGATATGCATTTTTTTCTCTGTCTGTTTATTTTTTTGACTGGGCCACCATTAAAACAAGCTCATGAATATGGTGTTACCCGGGATAAATAAAGCTAAAATTATCAACTTGTAAGTTTTATTTGAATACACGGTATTGTTTCTTACTTCAGGTCTTCTAATTTTTTTCTTGTGGTCAATGAATTCCATAAATGCTTTTGCACCATGCATTGGGGCGAGGTCTGTATCCTGTGAAAGCAAAACAACCACAACAGTTAAAAACATTATGTCATATAAAATGTAACAATTATTTCATAGTCTTATTATAACCTTATTAGCCATGATAAAAATGTTCAGGAATTTTTCAGATGAAAAATTGTGGAAAAGAACAACAATATGGTATAGAGAAAAATTCACATTAAATCATTTGCCCCATAGGGTCGCACGCAGAATAATAAGAGTAGACTAAAACCGTTCAAAATTTTTTTTGGTGTGCAGGTTTACTTTGATATAACAAAGCAAGTTGATAAATATTGATTTTTGAAACACAACTATACTTTTCCTTGGCACTTTTACTTTTGAATCAATTATTCATAGGATGGATTTTTTCTCAACTTACTAATGAGGTGCTTTTTTTCTTTGTTTCTGACATTTCTTGGTCTTTAATTTCTTGTGGATCAATAAGAGGTTCATTAGCTGGTCTTTTTTTCCACATCTTTGGATCTAGGTACCATGCACCATATTTATTTTTTACCCAACTTGGCTTGTAATCACCAGATGCACTCTGAAGAGGAATAAACACATTCAAAATCAATAACTTATCATGAAAAGAAATACAGAGTGCAACTACTTCAACAAAAAATCAACTGAAAATGAAATGTGTTGAAAATGTACCAAGAAAAAAATATATATTTTGTATTTCTTTCAAAATAATACTTTTCAACTTTAAAGATAACAATAATATTTTATTTACATTAGATGCATTGATAGAATATTTGACATTATTCTCATTCAGATTTATAAAAAATAATCATTTCGTTCTTGATTTACCTTGTTATAGTTGTGTATGGACATTATCAGTGTCAGTTAAGCAAATGCTAACATTTGAGTTGCCTTGATAATCACCATCACTTGTATCATTGCTTTTTATACTTAATTTACTTTTTTCAATTGTGGGACTTTGTCGACAAGAACCTTTTTCAATAAAGGAACTATGTCGACAAGATTTTTTTTCAATATGGGGACTTTTGCGACTAGGTCTAGACTAATATGTAAAAAAGGGAAACATGAATATGTCTAATGAGCAAAAAAAAGAGAAAAAGGATAAAAAGTTAAACAAAAGAAAAGTGTACCAAATGATAGCAGATTTAAAAAATCGATAAAAAATCCAGAAGGATTATGCCCTTTTGCATGCCTTGTCTCAATTTTTCATCTTATTTTTCTGTATTTGGATTAGATAATTTCCAGTCTTAGATTTATCAATCAGCTATATAAAAATATTTCAAACGTGCAAGAAAATAAAAACAAAACATTGCAGCAAGAATAATGGAATGAGGAGGATGGTGAATATATTATTCATACAATTTGCCTATCTCTTAGGACTTACCCATTCTGTTGTTTTATCAGTTTGATCGGGGAGATTCTTGCTTGCTTCTGCACTAGGTGGCACTGTGGCAGACATCCGCAGTTCTGGTGGTACATTCGTCAATTCTACTACATGGATAGGAACTGATAATGCTGGCTTTGTTTCATAACCACTGGCAAATAGACTTGTTATAGTAGATTCTTCTATGTTGTTACTTTCACCACCTAGCCCTGCCACCCAGTCACAGAATTCTTTTGTTACTGCTTTGATATGCTCGTCCTGAAAAATACGTACATTTTATTGTGTTTACTACACAATTAACAATCATCACATCAATTACCTATTTTCACAAGTTGTTGGTACTATTTCCCTACACTACCCAACAAACTAGATGGGGAAACAGATTCTACTTTACAGGTATGGCATTTATCCATGTAACAACCGATGCCTAATGAAATATCAAAAAGTAAAATTACCATAACCAATCTTTGCCAAATTGACTGATTGCCATAATATGATCATAGTTTACCTGAGAAGGTGATATTTTTCTTTCGCTAGCTTTCTTTTTGTCTTTTTTCTCTTTTTCTTCTTTTCTTGGAATCCATCTGTATGGATTTCTTACTTTATGTTCTTCAGATGATCTGAAATTTAAGGTAAACATAAATACATGTATTGTCATGCATTTCAAGATACTAAGCAACCTGCACACATCAATATTGATAGTCTAGTGCAGAACAGTACGTTCAGGGATATACCAGAGCTTTTCTGTTGTCTCATTTATGCTGATAATTTTACAAGAAATGTTATAGAACAGTCAGGAGAAAACTGTTTTTTTTCCAGTGAAGAAACACAATATGATTTCTTTTAAGCTTTTTCTATTTGTAATGTTGATAAATATCAAATTGAAAATAAGATTTGTCAAAAAACTTTGGATGGATTCTGATTAGAACACAACAACAAAAAGTCCTCTCAAAAAAAACTATGTTTCGTTGTTCTAAAAACATCAAAATACCTTTGTTTTTGAAATGATTTTAATTGAATTTATTTAATTGAAATTGATAATATAAAAAAAGATTGATTTGACCCCTGAATAGGTTGGAAACACTTACATACTGGCCTTATTTCATACTTGGATATAACCTAATATAAATAATGTTGTTTGGTGTCTGCTACGTGTCTTTAAAGGTTTATCACTTTAAAAAATGATAATGGAAAAATATGTAATTGCTTTTAAAATAAAAGAAAAAAAGTTCCTTTGTGAAAACGTATGTATCTGATATTCAGTAAAATATGATAATGAAATTCTTTCCTCCACTTTTAAATTATATATGATTTCATCATAATTATGTGTCCTTGGATAGGTTACATAATGAATTGCTTCTTCTCTAAATTCATAATTAGTAGTTTACATATATGCCAAATTCTTTTCAAAGCTTATCTTGTGTAAAAGTTCATAGATATAGTTTCAACATTACCTTCTAGCTCTGATTAGTCCCGGAAGAGTGTGGGAACTATAGAAAGTGTTTAAACTTGTGAGAAACACATCAGAGTCGACTATTACTGCTTCCTG
The DNA here is from genome assembly GCA_033118115.1 of Pharyngocirrus eroticus. Lineage (NCBI taxonomy): Eukaryota > Metazoa > Annelida > Polychaeta > Saccocirridae > Pharyngocirrus > Pharyngocirrus eroticus. The sequence continues at coordinate 18,805 of JAVSBT010489528.1, forward strand.
CATATCAAGATTTTTTAAAGCTAGAATGTAAGTCTTTCTCAGTAAGAAATCATAACGGATTTGATTTGTTTATTATTTATACTATGAGTGTTTTACTATGCTTTGATTGTGATTATTTATATGTATCTCTGTGAGTGTAATGATGTAAATTTCAGTCCAGTGTGATGTCACAGCTCAGATGTTGTTGACTATGGCAACAAACTACAATGAGCCATGGATACAGATGCAATGACCTATATTATTGTTACTAAACTTCTTGAGTGAATAATTATGATGAATATGCATGATTATGAGGATGTAATTAATTCATATCAAAACAATTTTTACCTTGTTTTATTATTACATTTTTTAACAACATTTCATATTTTTATTGAGTTCATATTTGATCTTATCTTTATATTTACATCTTTTTATATATTTTATTGTTTCCTTTTTTAAACATTTTTCATAGTTAGACTGAAAGAGATGGTAAGCATATTTGCTCATTATAGACACAGCGCACATTGGGTATAAGTAAACACTATTTTTAGAACCGCTGTCTCTTCCAGATGTGAAATGTTCTTGTGGTCTTTTGCAGCACAATGATTCGAATTGTACAGTACTCACTCTTTTTCTTCCATAATAAGTACATCAGAATTAGGTCTATCAACAGCTGAGGATTCCACAAATTCACCTTCCTCTTCATGATCACTGATGTCATATATTTCTTCATCATCAGATTCATGTCTCATGTCGGGGTCTAAGACATCACATACGTCTTCAAACATCTAAAATGGTGAAGAAAAATAACAGTGTAAAGAAAAACAAATTTACTAAATAATCATATTTATCTTGTTATTTCTTAAAAAACAAATAGTTTAATGAAACAAAACTAGTCACTACTTTGAGGGGAACCATGGCAACAAGCTACAATGACCCATGGATACATGCCCCATGACCTATATTAATGTGACTAAAGTTCCCGTAATTATGATCCTGAGGATGTAATTAATTCTCACCAAAAAAAGTCTTGCCTTGTTTTATTATTACAAGTAGTACATCTTTATCATATCTTTATCATATCAATTGCATATTGTGTATTATATATTCAGTTCAATCGTTTTATTTCAGATATCATAATTATACTATAATAAGCCACTTCGACATTCATCAGGCTTATGCTCAGTCCAATACCCAACAAATAAGCACAGTAGGGAACGCCCTTGCGGGAATAAATTTAGACACTTTTCTAGGGTAGGATTTACTCATTAGTTATGAAAAAAATACGATATGACATTCTTAAACCACTTGTACATATCAAAGATCATTTTCAATACAATGTTCATACTATGATTTGGTTATTTTCTGACAACGGCAAATATGTCTTTTGCTCATATTTTTTGGAGTTGTTTACGTTAAGATTTATAGACTATTGTGTATTATTGACTTGTGCTCTCCCAACATGTGTGTCTGAAATGTAGCGCAATGTTACCTGTATTTGGTATTGTGTACCGCACTTGTAAATTAGATGTGTTTTACCCAATACATACCAAAAGTAACATCTCCTCTAATGAGATACTGATATTAATTCTTGCCATTTTCAAGTCAGAAATAATTACCGAATTTGTTTACGTTCGCGTGTTGTAATGGAGTGAAGCACATGTGCAAGACTTTACCAAACAAGAACTCTTCACGACACACGAATGTAAACAAATATGATGCATGTTTCCGAGTTGAAAATGATAAGAATAAATATTATAATCTCAAAAGAGGGGATGTGACGTTTGGTATGTATTGTAAAAAAAACATCGTGGGTACAATTGCAGTACAACATATCAAATACATTTTAG
>JAVSBT010489750.1:0-20628 GCA_033118115.1 Pharyngocirrus eroticus
CCCCCCCCCCCCCCCCCCCCCCCCCCCCCCCCCCCCCCCCCCCCCCCCCCCCCCCCCCCCCCCCCCCCCCCCAACACAGATCATTCATATCAAATCTTTATTTTAATAACCAATCAGATTTACATCTTCAATAATGATATAAAATGTTTAAGCATATTCTGATCAAAAGTGTTTAGCAGCAGTCTCTAGAAGTTATCAAATTTCAACTTTTGGTCTCATATCCACTTAGCTATAAACATCTGTAAGGAAAAACATAATTATGATTGATAATAGTTACACCTGAGAATACAATATTTGGCTGACTCTCATGTTCCATGTTTATGTGGTTCTGTCTTGTTCTCTCATAGCCTCTTAAACGTGTTCAAACTACATGAAAAATGAAATAATTTTTACCATGTATCCTCTCCTTTCAATTCCTCTAGCTTCTTTTCCAATGCAATGATCTTTTCTTTTTGCTTCTTATTTGCGCATTCCAATGTTTTCATGTTTTCGTTTTGTTGCTCATTTGATGTTTTGCAGGCTGCTGAACTGTGACAAATAAAAGGAATTCCTATCAGCAACACACTAAATGTTTGATTTTTTTTTAATGTAAGCTCATCTGTGCATTAATATGTATTAAAAAACTAAACTTCTCAACTGCACTATAATGAAAAGTAATTGATTCTCCATAGCTTTCTAACTCATCACTAGTTCTTGTTCACTGGTATAATAAATGTTGATGATGTTTTTACTGAAAATTAAATTAAAAGATGACAGCCATTTCTGCACTTCTGAATGGAGTGTTACTCAATCATCTAGATTGATAATGATATTGTACCAGCAATATTTCTTGACTTAGTAAGCACTTAATATTTGATTTCACTGTTTGGTATCATTGTTACTTTGCATTTTCTAGGCCTAACGTAGCAATAAGCACCTTGTTTATTTTGATTCCCTTGGATAATATATACTCAATGTAAAAGTATTGTCTCCTGCCTTTTTCCCCAGAAATCTAAATTCTAAACATTTCTGAAAATTAGACTAGACTATTTCTTTTGATTATATATGTTTTTCTCCAAACACAATGAAAAAGAGTGGATTTTAAGTTTATTCTATATCATGCATGTGTCATGGGTATATCAGCATGGATGTAAAGCAGCGTAACATGATTTCTGACGACAAATCAAACTACATTTTGATTTTCTCTAAACCCCCCAAAAATCCAAAAAAAACTAAAATGAATAAAATAAAATTTCTTTTTCAAAAAAAAAAGCTGGATAAATTGCCTTTTAGTTGACTCCATAAGATATATATAATTTATTTTCGAATAAATATCATAGCCATTTTTCTTTGAAAAAACTGCCAAAACTGCAAAAATGTGTGTCTTTGGTATGGATTATTTTATGTTTCATTTTTAGAATATACTCATATTTGATACATTAAAACTGGATTCAAAGGAAAGATATATTACCATCCATTTATATCTATATAAAAACAGCATAATTAAATATCTATTTAATTGACAATGAGTAATGAAAGTAGGAGATGAGGTTCCATTTAAAAAAAACTCCACATATTGTCATTAACAGAGTTTTACATATTTATTCAGCTATACCACAAAAATTGTAAAGTAAGATAATAAATCAAAAGAAAATAAGTTAGGGGAAAAAAATGTGATGGAAGTCCATTTTACCTTAAATCCCTCATTAGCTTCTGCATGTCCTGTCGAACTGTTTCATTTGACTGATCTTCCTTCCTGTATGAGAACATATTATATTTATATTGGTAAAGAACAATCATTTATATTTTACAACAAATATCGAACAATGATTATCATATTCAACAAATACAGCAACAACAACAACAGTTTGACCTGCATTACAGTACCCAGAATTCCTAGAAAAATTAATTAATATCATTGTGAATTCTAGATAGAGAGGTGGGTCATAATCTGGTTCATATAATGTCACTCTCAGCTCATTTATGCCAAAAGAGGCAATTCTTATTTTATTTAGGGTGTCACTAGATAATAAATAAAAAATGCCATACCATAACAATTGCAACAAGTTGTGTCGCATCTCCTCTAAATCTTTCTCTGTTTCACCTATTTCATCCTGAAGTATTTCTTTTTCTTTTTTTGATTTGCCAAAAATCTTCTTGAATATTCCTGGTTCCTGTCTGTTGTTTGGTTTCACAAATAAGATAAATATAAAGATAGCATTTCTTGGCCCCAAGACATGAGGTATTGGAAAAGGACAAAAAATACGATAAACTAGAGATACATAAAGATAAAGGTAGCCACTATAATTTATTTTCTATAAAAACAGGCATGGTAAGTTTTAAAATTACAAGTATGACAGGTTTTTAAAATGCGAATATAACAGGTTTATGAATACAAGTATGACATGGAATAGGTAAAAAAATATAGATGACAGAATATTAAGACCGGTTTAAAAGAGACAGGCAGTATGGCACAAAAGTGGTCTTGTATCTCTGAGTTCTATATAGGACAGATCTTAGTCTCTTTCCAGAGGGAAGCCATTTATATTCTCCAAAAAGAGGGTGTTTGAGGTCATTCAAAATGTTGTTACCCAGGACTAAAACCCTATTATCACACATGTTTTGATGGCACATAAGGGGCACCCCTGTGATCTGAATGGCTTTTTCCTTGTTTCTTCTAGATAAATTATGCTTTGTCTATTTCATTACATCTAGGGTACCAAGGGGCTGATTTACATGTTTTCCCCAATGTTTCCCCCAACTCTTTGAACATCTACTTCTTTAATTTAATTGGTAACCTTTCCTAAAATTTGAAATAATTTCTTTGGTTTTATTTACATTCAAATGCAGGTGAAGCATGGTGTTTCAGTGGTTCCTCTAAATATTTGGAGTTAATTGTACAATCCCCATCCCCCCCCACCCCCACCCCTTCCGAAAAAAATCCCATCACATTTTTCTCTATACTTCGTCCTTTATAACATGTCACCTTTGTCACATTTTTTTCTCTAAGAAATCAACTTTATAATATCAGAATCTACTGATAGCTTCTATGAAATTGATAAAGATGTATGTTTTTTAAGATGAGAATTTAATTATCAGAAACGTCCGCAATGACTTCGGGGTGTTCAAAGGTTTATAGAAAATCTTAGATCTTAACAAAAAGAGGATATAAAAATAAATACCTGTGACAAATGTTTTCTTGCTCTGTACAAGAATCATCATCAGCCATTGCTGCTGTCAATTCACGTTCGCTGACGTAATGAAAATAACATTTTAAGGAATATTAGTTTTTTTTTTGTATGTTACAATTATTATATTATGAAACAGTGTCGCTGTATTTATCGAATTGCAAACAATCTGCTTACATTTCTGATGTAGGTTCATGTGTGCATTGATTGGCAAATTATAGCCGGTTATGTTCGTATAGCTAAAAGTGGTCCCAAAATTAATGCAAAAAGATTCAAATTCTAGACACATAATTAACCCTCTAATGTCCAAAATACATTCCAAATATCTCAAAACAATTACATGTACATGCCAACAGATGGGTATATCGGGTAGTATCTTACGTTAATTTGTCCTGTAATCCTTCATCTTCAATCAACTTATGCAAATAAGCAATTTCTATATTCTGTTTTCTCATGATGTTCCCAAACAACTTGTTTTCTTCCATTTTCACTGCAAAACGTTCTCGATATATTTCACATCTACAAAATGAAGCATACTATACATAAGACATTATTTCCAAGGAACAAACAAGTACAAACATAAGGTTTGCTATACAGCTTTATTATAATATTAAGAAACACATTGAAATAATTCCTCTATAAGAATGTTAATTAATTTATTTGTTATTAGCATCTACACAGGTTTAGATGATTGTGTAAGTTTGAGCGTCAGAAAACATGACAATGTACAAAAGGCAATATATTTTTTTTTGTGAATAGAACACATATAAAAGCAAGATACCTGACGTCCACACTGAGTACACCAAATTTATCTCCATATATCTTACAAGGTGTACCTTTCCTGATGAAGAAACATAAATATCTCAACGTTAAACATAGATCAAAATGTCACCTTTTTTGCATCTTATCAATTTCATTTCTTGATATACAAACAACAAATAAAAGTAGTTGAATTGAATACTGTCTCACTGTGTCGAGGGTTTCAGCTCCTGTAGCTTTTTGAAAATCTCCTCCTCACGTCTGTAAAACGTCTTAAGTTCTTTCTCCAAATCATTTATTTGTTTCTTGAGATCCCCTTGTTTTATTTTATTGTGTGGCTCAGGCATGCCAACAACGGGCGAACCTGTGGGTGGGCTATAAAGAAAGATTTCATTATTATTTTACAAGCAAATCATATTTCCGCCAATACTTGGCAGTGGCCTTATTTTTGGTCATTTGAAAACTTATTTTGCAGCAGCCAATATCGTGTTTAGGAGTAAATAATGACCATCCTTAGGGTTGTCTTATACAAGTCTGTATTGGTCTAATTCCGAATTGATAAAAGGGTAGAGTGATGCGGTTTGGCTTTTTTTCGCATTTGATATTCGACATTTTACTTTTATGCCAAATGTGCCCAAAACAATCGATCAAAAACGTTGCAGTCTTGTACACATACATTTTCGGCTAGTGACAGAAAACTAGAAAGATGTTCAATCTGAATCTAAACAAAATGTCCGTTTGATCTCTTAATGTAAACAGGTGGAGTGTTACCTATGTTACGTTGAAATAAAGATAAAATATAAAATAAAATCGGCCGGCAAAATCGTTATCGACATGCTTATCAATTTGAAATTACCTTTTTTAACATATTCTCAGGCTATTGCTAGATGATGATTGAAACCCCATATCCCAAAACACGATTTCATCAACGACAACAAAAAAAACAAAAACAAGAGGGCATCGCTATGCTAAAATGGCTGATTTTTGTTAGTCAGTTGATGAAGATGACTATGACGATGAAAACATCTTATCGCATCTACATTTTCAGTTGAATTGAGAATGAAAATTGCCACGATTATACTTATTGCACAAATAATAACAGAAGTGTTGATAACAGAGATCGTATGATAATAGGAGTGTGACATAACCAACTAATTTTTCAAAGATAAAACCGAAACTTACTGTGTTTTGCCATAACTCCTAGAATGGTTAGGAGTTGCTGACCTTTTTGTAGTCATGTTACTCAATGGGAGATTCAGGCAATTATTTCTGAAAAAGTATACATTTTGATGTGTATAATATAGTAGCATATATATCCATGGCTTGAAGGCTTAATGTCAGTAGAAACATGTTATGATTAGGTTAGGTTAGAAACCTAAGAACAAGATTCAATTTTAGAAATGGCTAAATTAATCCTTTTACATGAATAAAAGGTGGGATGAATTTTTGGTAACCACAATACAATTTGTTATCAACGGCTCGTTCTGGTATTTCTAGTATACATTGACGACACTATAGAAATTACTGAGGCCATTACTGTCGATGTGTGGCGAATCAACAGAAACAAGAATAATATTCTGACGACAATATTGCTTGGTATATAAATGTCGAAGACAAACGTTACACATTGATTAAGCAATACCTTCTATTGGAGAAGAATCCCTAATATGTGGCTTGTGTACGGCTGAATGCAACCCCAAACTTCCTATCCTTATACATCATATCCAGAAAATGAAAGTAAAACTTAAATCAGGAAATGTGATGAAATAACCATGCAAGAAACGATATAACCACTTCCGGTGGGAATTCCAGAGGTTTTATTGTGATAACAAGTGTGTTTTCATATTATCGCTTACTTCTTTTAAACAATGCGACACCACATGATATAGTGTATAAAGGACTTTGATATATTATGCTATGGAATTTTCAATAGTGCACTACAGTCGGCACTGTTGATTGATCTTATGTGAAGTTGAGTTAGTAAATACGCGATACATGTAGCCTATTCATACATTAAATCATCCCTCTATAGGAACACAAGTATTTCGGTTACTTTATATGTAACTATATAAGCATGCACCTAATGAATTGAATCGTTTTGACATTTTCGTCAAGTTATTTATAGAATGATTGTTGCTGAATAGTAAATTTAGTAGTGCATCCAAAATATATACCGGCCTAAAATAAGTGGAAATCGCTGTTGATCAATAGGGTGAGCACACCAATCGTTAACCAGTATCACACCTTGAACAAGCAGCATGTAAACTGTGGTTCATAACTGTGGTACACAGCTTGTATCAAGTTTGTTTCGTACTGCATTCATGTTGACTTTTGATATTAAACCACCTATGCCCGGCTACTTTTATATAGAAATGGTTTTCAGTATGTATGGATAAACCAATGTGTATAGGTAATAGGTTGTTTTTAAATATGTTTACGCAGAGTATAGAAAAGGGAAGACATAACCAAACACCAACGGATGAAATATTCTTTAATCCATGTCGGAAAATAGGAGTTAATGTGATAGAAAACGAATACCATTTCATGATTGAATGCCCGTTATACACAGATATAAGGCAAAAAGGCAACATTTAAGAAATAATAAAAGGACACAGAAATTTGATAGATATGACAAAATCAAAACATGAAAACGCCTTAAACAATGTCGCTAAATGTTCATATTTTGCTTTCAAAGAAAAATTAACTAAATTCAAACAATTGAAAATTGTAATGCAATCATTACCTTTTAATGTTTTATTGTTAATGTTAATACAATTGTTTCACATATCATGTCAATTGTGATTATGTATGTATGTATAATCTATTCGAAAAAAAAGTTTAAAGTCAAACATATGCAAAAGTGTACTATGGGCCTATTGCCTCTTAAAGAAAATGAAAACTTTTTTGTCCGGCTACCATATAAGACGGGATTAAACTGCTGTAATTAGGAGTCACAAGCAGTTATAAATATTCTTACTTGAATACTTTTGCCAGGCTTGCAATTTCCGATCAAAAAGTAAACAGAAATCTTAGGTAACATTGTTATAGGACAAATTAAGTGATTAAAAAGCATGGCTTCTAATACGTTTTCTGACATGTTTAGTATCAGTACCCTTTCCCAGAATCCCCCAAATAAAATGCTATTCTAGAAGGGGGGGGGGGTGGGTGACCAAAATGTTTTGATCAACACTTGCGAACATTGGCAGGTTGTTTGATATAAATGCTGATGACAACAATCTTGACATTGAAATAATACCTTGACACTGAAGTACGATCGATTATTTTACACTTGTTGTTTGTTTTGTTGACATGTCCCATCTTAATGCAAAGAACAATCTATTAATAATAAAAACGATGACAGTTTTAAAGATACAAATGCTCTCGTTATCAGTGTTTAAGCTCTTGATTGATTCAAGTGACACACTTTAGACTTTTTGATTGCACTTATCTTGTTATATGGAACGATCCTATGAGTTGAAATATGCTAATATATATTTTTTGCACTTCATAACCTATTCATGTCCCTCACAGAAGTTCAGTTCTAAAAAGTAGCATTTAAATCAATATGGTGACAGAGTTTTGTAAATAATGTTAGCAATAATATATGCTTATTTCTGAGGGTAAAAACATTTCAACATGAACTGTTGATTTTCAAAAGAGTCTTAGGTTACTTGTTCTTGGGAATTTAGCAATAAATTAATGTTGTTGTTGTTTAGTTTGTCTTACAACCAAGACTAGGAAAATCACTGTACAAAATCATTGCATTTCTTGCCTTTGTTGTGGACTGTCATATTCCAAACACTCCACTATTTTACTACATAATTGTCATAATCACAGATTTAGAACAAAACCTTTGAACAGACATGCCTCAATATGTGGTGTACTGCAAGGCTGTACCTTAATTTTGAAGAATTACTTTACTCTTCAGTTTTCCCTTTGTTGAAATAGATGATTGGCAAAGAATTATTTACATTCCAGCAAGGGCTTCCCTCATTTCAATCAAATCAACATTCCCTTTCAATTTTTCAACTTTTGATACAAACTTCTCCAAAGTAGCTTCCTTGCCTTCTGTCTTTTTCCACTCCAATAGCATGGCCCTAATAGCACCTTCTGTATCATTTGCATTGTTTTCTTTAAAATGGGTTAACTTGGCGGTAATTATTCCTAATGTTATTCCAACTGCTTCGTAAGCTTGAGCAGGAATATGTACAGCCATAATCCTTATGTGCTCTTCAGTTAATGGAAGAGAAGACATGATTTCATCTGAAAAATATGTTATGAATTTGTAAAACATTTCATTAGCATTTAAGAATAAATGTGATATAATGTAATGGAAAGAAAAAATCAAAGTGCAATTTTGAAAGTCATTGAACTGCACCAATAATATGTAATACAGCTTTACTTGATTGATATATTGGGGTGGCTTCATTCTAGTAGACAGTGTCTAGCATTACAATGAAGCATTTAGAATTCTAAATAAGGGATTCATCTATAAGTATCTCAACAATTATTTTCTTGATTCTTACCAGCGTCTACTTCCATGGCAGAAGCTTTATCTTGATTCCCTGATGAACACAGTGACTTTTTTGCCCCACACAAATTACTATGTGTGAATCTTAGCCCTGCTTCAGCTTTTTCAAGCTGTGTTAATGCAGTGCTGTAGTTCTGCTGCACCTGTGAGAGTTTGTCCTTCAAGGTACTCTTTTCACTTTCTGCATTTCTAGAAATAGAGAAAAATACTCAATATAAACCATTTGTGCTCCATTTATACAAAAAGACGTATATACATGCTTCTACTTAATCAGGCATGAAAAGTCTTAACATATACCTTAACTTTTCAATTTTCCACCAAAATATTTCAAATACATATATAGGTTCAAGTTATTGTTTCACTGATATGTATATGAAACAAATTTAATTGTATTAATTTGCTTGCCATCCCCAATTGACAGAAACAAATTCCATGTCAATTTCATTTTACTATGTCTAGTTATCAATGAAAATACCTCAACTTTTCACTGTTAGTTTCTTCCATTCTTCTCTCTTTGTGCTCAAAATCCACTTGTACATTTCTGTTTTCTTCTTTTAGCTTCCTAATGACAAAAAGGTCATACATCATAGATATTTGAATTATGTTGATACTAAGAAAAGAGTATAATATTGTTAATCGGATATCATTATATGTGTTGGTGTATGTTACCTTAACTCTTCTCCATAAGATTCTACCATCATCTTCTCTTTGCATTCAAAATTTTCTTGTTTGCTTTTCAGCTTGCTAATAAAATAAAGGTCATAATATCATTTTATGAATTGTTTTGAAATAATGAGTTTAAGATATGAATATAATTTGGAATCATGCAACATTTGTTGTTTTAATGGCATATACATGTATGTTATTGGTTCCAAGATTTGTTATGTTGTTGTTGTTTTTTCTTGCTATTTGGTATGATATATCACATTTCTGAATAATTCTTCAATAGGTATTTATCCCTTTCATTTGAAAAACAAACGGATTAATCTGACTGGAAATTAATAGTGTGAATATGAATAATTTATGTACAAATTAGTTTCATATTGATAGACCAAAACTCTTACTTCAATTCCTGACAGGTAACTTCATGTTTTCTTTTATAATCTTTGAGTTCAGTGGAACTTTTGCAATTTCCAATACATACTGGCTGTGCAGAGTTCCTGTTTTACAAACAAAAGTTTAAAAATAAACATGATTCCAAAGGAATAATTATAGTGATTTTCTCAAAAGGTTTTAGCTAAAACTTACTTTTGAATAAGATTGATGGGCCATACATGTATTCAACCAGGCAATAAGGAATCATCATTGTGTGATGCTGGTCAAGTGTATTTTCTAAATATTCTCATTTCAAAGTAACTATGAAATGTTACTGAAATTGTCAATAATTTGAGAAAGTTAATGGTGTGGCCCTTTAGAAGCATTTTAGGCCGTCAAGGTTTGTTGAAACTATTGAATTCTATAAGGTTTCATTGAAATATTTTCTGCTCTTGCGAAGCTTTCGTGTTCCATTGCAATGCATTGCGATCACTTTGAAGCAAAGCAAACATTCTGTGAAGCTTTAAGATTGTCCATTTTTTCCTTCACCAGTGGTTCTCAAAACCATTGCAAAGCGCAGTGGGACTGAGGCATTAAATTCATTGAAGTCTATCTAGAATTTTTTTTCAAAGCTTTAGTCATTTTTGTTTCTATGAGCATCTATCATGATAAATTGAACAAGAGCTATACATTTACAGATTCAAAATTTGATACAGATAATTAAGATTATTTTTGTACTTTTATACATGAACATTTTAATTCAAAATTTGTGTAGAAACAATCATCGTATTCTAACATGAACACTTTTATTATTTTCTACACATTGCTGTTTGATGATGATATTTACTCATCATCATGTATGTATATTTCATTGGTAAGCACTGTGCAGTGGTAGGCTACTTTGGCATAATGTTGGTATATTGACATTCTCCATAAAATTGACTTGGTATATTTTGTCTTCTTACGTTTTGATATTTTCTTGAAGTTCTTTTATCTTCTCTTCAAGCCTTTTCTCTTTTTCCTCACGTTCTTTATGTTGGTCCTTTAGTGCCTTTGCAAAGGTTCTCACCTCCTCCTCTCTGATGTCATAAGAAACTTTAAAGTTTTTGAAGCTAAGGGAGATTAAAATGCATCATTAGTTTATGTCTGAGTTGATTTAGGCCCATTATGTAAAGCTTATTACAAAGCAGAGTATTTGGGTATTGCAGTATTTTTAAAATATTTGACAAGCTTTTAACCACTTAAATTACCATTCTACAAAATCCAAGATCGAAACCTTTTCTAAAGGATTTACATTAAAGTGATCTCCAATACTTTACCTTATTTCCAATTCAAGTTTTTCAATGGATTGTTTATTTCTTTCTTTGTTTTTTTCAGAGCTGTAAGAACAGATATAAAAAAAAGCTTCTCAGTCACTTTTGCCGCAGGAAACCTTATTGACTAGCACAAAAAACAGTCGTTTCAAAGGAAATTTGTGGATCAGACTTGGTACGATACTTTGAAATGGTCATTAAACTGTTCAAAAAAAGGAATGCAACACTTATATAAATGTTAATATCAATTGGTTTTGCAATGATTTGTGATTTTTTATGCAAAATATAAAACAATATTAGAGCATTAAACTAAATTGCATGTGGTAGCAGCTTTCATGTTAACATGTATTTGTCTTGAAAATAAATCAAGCAAAATGACTTTCGGTGTTATTATTATGCTTGATTTCTAAAGAAAGTAATTACAATAATTATAAGCTTTTAAAACCAAATGTTACTAAATATGCTTTATAAAACTGTTATAAAACAATCAAACACAGTATTGGGTATCAAACCTTAGTATTTTCAGTATTTTTTCTCCTGTTTTGATAAGAATTTTCTTTGTGGCAGCATATTCTTTCTCCAATTTTTGCATTTCTTTTGTTTCATGTGTAACAAAGTCTTCAAGCGGTAATTCCTTTTTGGCTCTGTTGATTGAAATGATTGAAAATATACATAAAGCATGAAAATATCATTGCATAAATGAAACATGTATACACATAATTAGAAATTATGATAAAAGTAAGATAAATTAATGCCATACATAAGACCTGACTGCAGCATTTCAAACATATTACATGACATATTCTTCATCAGGGTACTAGCTACTAACTCACGACAGATTTTTTTTTTTTTCTGTTGATTTTTCTGCAGTATAGGCTAGTACCCTGATGAAGAATATGTAATAAGTTTGAAATGCTGCAGTCAGGTCGTATTTATTCACTTAAATATTTCCGCCATATAGTTAGTAGCAGGAACTCTTGTTCTACTATATAGGGATTCTAACTCACGCGCTGTTCCCATGGGACTTTGGTAGTTTAGTGGTTAGAACAGTGGGCGCGTAACCCTAAGGTCGTGGGTTCGAATTACACCCAAAGTTGACAGATTTTTTTCTTTCTGTTGATTTTTCTGCAGTGTAAGCCCTGATGAAGAATATGTAATATCAATGCCATACAAGTGCGCAAATTAAGCGTTTAAAAGATTTGGTCATTTTGAGATAATTTAAACTTAAACCTCAAGAATTTCTTGTGTGTTCTATTGCCACAACGACCCAAAATTCCCTTTAGAATTAGAGAGAAAAAAATCAATATATTTGATATTCTGAGATTAAAAATGACATCTCAGAGACACCAAAGACACGGTTGTGATCAATGTAATGTATTTCAATATAAACAAACAAAATAATTGGACCATCAATGTAACAAAAGCCTAAGTGTGTTCTATAAATAACCATCTGAAATATAATGATACATTTTTATTGTTTATATTCTTAGAGACCCCCCACCCCCCCCCGGCATAATTGTATAAATGAAGTTTTCATACTTATCACCATTTTCGTTTCTTGCCCTCCGTAACCATTCCATAGTTAGGCGAGAAATAAATACTCAAAGTTGTTTATTGTATCGCAAGCTTCTTGACGAACTGAAAGTAGAGCATAAAGATTATTTTACACCTACAAGGCTACATCAACATTCAGTCTTTCTCGTTCACTACACTGTGTCATTTTACTTTCATAAAGTAACCTACTGATTTATCCTCATGAATGTCTATTCACTACAGCATTTCCTTGTATTGGAATATAAAATAGTGTATGGCTATGATGCTTCCGCCATATCGTCATTTGTTTTCTTTATCGGCGATATACTATCATCATGGTTATCTCTATAACATGTCTATTTTAACGCTTTGAACTAGTGTTTAGAATGTTAGATAAGACAATCTGTAGTTGATACTTACCTAATGAATGTGCATAACTGTAGAAAAAATCTGTAAAAGGCTACCTTCACTATTAAAATCAGTTACATACCGAAAGTAAAACTGGAAAAGAGGTTGTGTACAACCACAGCATATAACCACTTCCTGTGGAATTCCCCGTGTTTATGTCGCAGTTCAAAAGATTGGCCATAGGATTGATTGATCAAATGCGTCTTGTGTTTTGTTTTCATATTTGTATCTATATTTCCATTTATTCCTGGCTGTTTGTGTACTGCTGTTTGTGCGTGTGCGTTTTGCTACCGCGATAACGTGAATAGGTAATTGTATAGAATAGCTATATATGACAGAAATGTATAGATTGAAATGATCAGCTGTTAGTTCTACATTAGGTCGCCACTATTTGTATGTTATATCTGAATCAGGTTATATATACACACGTATTTTCATTTCATTATTTACTTCCCAGGGTTGGCGAAATCAAATAATATGGGGGGGGGGTGGGTCATTTATATACTTTTTCGATCTGTTTTTTTACGATGCATAGCGTCTGTAATTTACATCTGTCTTTATTGGATATATACCTCAAGGTTTTATTAGTAAGAAGTAAAAAAAAAAAAAAAAAAACTAGACTAAGTAGATTTAAGCATTTATTTCAAAATTGATCAATGTAAATTACTCCTTTATATTTGATTTAGATTTAGTACCACAACCTCAATATTTAAACCACATGACAAAATGGAATGATATGTTTACATTAATTATTTTGTTTTTCTTGTGTGTTTCCTAGTCACACGCGTATACATTTAATAAACATAGCTTTATACACTGTCAGCATTTACAAATAACATTGTATCATGATGACAATAGTCATACAAATAACATGACCGCCGTGATATCAAAGTACATCTGACATCTATCACATTAGAACTAAGTCACTGACTTTGTGTCTTATACTCAGTTAATATCAAAGCACAACAAAATCAAATCTGATATGCAGTTATACAAAATATATGATAATTCTTTGAACGATGTAACATTAAACAGAAACTTTAAATCATTTATATTGAATTTGTTACTAGAAACAATTCCTTGTAGCCGTAAATTATTTTGATAAACACACATAACATTTAATTGACCCAAGGTCGTAGGTTCGAATCCACATGAGGTCCACCGATTTTTTCTGTCGATACTTGCAATATAGGTTTAATACCCTGATGATAAATATGTCATATTTAATAGTGTTGGCCTATTTATGGATAATAGCATCTGGCATATAAAAGAAAGACCAAGTGAATTTTGAAAACATTACATTTATCTTCATGCATATTCTCAGTGGGAAATGTATTCAATCTGCCCGATACAGATCCGAGAATAAATATAGGCTGCATAGACATTATCAAAGTCACTTATCCCCTTTCTATTTCGACGGCATTCATTTTCACAGGTGTAATTTTCAAAATATGTACATTTAACACTCCAGAGGCAACTGATAGTTTAAATTCGAAAGGCTACTTACTGATATTAGGGAGGCTTATTCTATGCATATCAACTAAGATGAAATGAAATTATGTCAACACTTTTAACAATTTGCAGTTCAAAACTCAACTGACGTTGCCTCTTATGTGTGGTTGTTCAAAAAACGCATGTAAAAAGCTTTTCCTGAGAAAAAAAGTATAAACATCTCAGTTAAAAAACACAAAATTGAATTGAGTTTTCAAGCAACATGTTGCCTGTGTTTAATATCTGACATTCACTTGTTGGCTGCATTTTTTGAAACGATATTATCAATGTTATGTTTAGTACATCTTAAGATGTCACTGTTTATGTTGTTTACTTTTCTTTCGTCGGTTGATTCCCCGGATGAAGAAGGATAACTCATGCTGGCAATAGCTGCTTCAACGTGTCTGGCCCTTACTTCATCTGAGTCCTCTTCAGAAGTGGTGGTTATGTAACTGTTGTCGTTTGTTTTACCCTCTCTTGAAGTATATTTCTTTCTCTGAAGTATTGGTGTTTTCTTACTTTTAGTGGTGTCTTGTTTTGGACTTATTTCTCTGGCGCCTGCACCAATTGCACTAAATGAGAATTGTAAAAAAACAAATATTCATGGGTATTGTTAAACAAACGAAATCTGATAACCTTGACAAGACTCTTAGCTGATATACAAAATCGTATTTATCCAATAAGTCCAGGACTGAATTTAATTATCAAGATCAAAATTTAAAAACAAAATAACCTTTCAGTCGATAATGAATATACATAAATGTCAAGTTTCAATTTACAAGGATTGTCTCTAATAAATAAAAACAATCCAGGTATATTAGCAAATAGGTTATTGGTTCCAAGATCCAGGTATACTTACTCCAAGGCCTTTCTAAGATCAATATTATTATCTTCAAGTCTTTTAACATCATCTTCCAGTCTTTTGATTTCCCCTTTCAGTCGAGTTATCTCGCCATGTTTAAGAGTTTGAAGTCGAAGCTGTACAGTTGCAAGATAAGGCTCTCTCATTTCGAGAAAAATCTGCAGCTTTCCGATTTCTTGGTTCAAAGAATCAATCTTATCCTCATTTTCTTTGTACTGTTTTTCTATATTCTCAAATTGCAAAGTCGTCGATGTCAATTCCTCTTGCATCTTTTGGTGTTTCACTTGCTTGACTCTCAACTCTTCACCTTTTCGGACCACGTCTTCTTTGTTTTTTGCTATATCTTTATGGAGGGAATTAATCTGTTTCTGCAGGGTATCAAGTTGTTTATTTGTCTCATCTCTACTGTGTTGATTCATCTCTAATTCTTCATTTTTCTGGGAATGTAGCTCTTTGTTTTTGGTGATCTCTTCACTTAGTGAGTTTATTTCTTTCTGTGTACCATCAAGTTGGTTATTGGTCTTATCTTTACTGTGTTGTTTCCTCACCAATTCTTCATTTTTCTGTGTAAGTAGGTCTTCATTATTGGTGATCTCCTCATTAAGTGAAATTACTTCTGTTTGTATACCATCAAGTTGTTTATTTTTCCTTCCTAGCTCCTTATTTTTCCTCACAAATGATTCTTGTGTTGTAGTTATCTCTCCTTCTAACCTTATCAGTTCAACTTCTTCACTTGCAATTTCAGCTTCTATTTCTGACTTTTTGCTCAAGTTTTGTTCTGTAGTTTCCGAAAGTGTGGTTAATTCTTTCTGAATATCTTCCAACTCTGTAGCTAATTTATCCTTTCTCTCTTGTGCAGTATCACATTCCTCTTCTATTTTCTTCAGTTCCCTTATTTGTGCATCTATTTCTAGTTGCAAAACATCCAGTTTCTTATTGCCCTGCTTTGCCTCTTCTCGTTTTAAGGCTAAATCTTCCATCTTCTCTTTGACTGACTTTTCATTTTGTTCAATAAATTCAACTTCTAAATCAATTATTTGTTGTAAGTATTCCAAAGCTTGCAGGGTTTCCTTTGATTGATTGTGCTCGGTGTTTAATTCTTCACATGACTCAATGTCCCTTTCTGTATTTTGTCTTGCAGGTTCAACTTTTATTTCTGTCATGCCAATTTCTTGTGGGTTTTTTTTCTGCAACTCCATGTCTTGTTTGTTCTCTGTCACTTTTGTAGCTTTAATTTTATCACTTTTCATGTCGTTCTGGCCATTTGACTCCTCATCTTTCAGGAACCTGTGACGATTTTCATTAGGTTGGTAATGCATCATCTTGTCATTTGATTCTAGTGGTTTCCACCCCAATGCAATCTCAGCTTCTGTCTCTTGTTCACATTGTTGATTTTCTTGTTTTTCATGACTAAAAGGAAAAAAAAAATAGGCTGTTTGTAAAAGAGTCTTTCCAAAACTATGAACTGCACCAAGAGAATGAAGCTTAAAAGTGTTCTGAACATAATCAAATTCGGCAATAAATTCTGTATGTATGTTATATTATTTCCCTAAGTTACAAAAATATTCATAACTAGTTTTTAGGTTGATTAATTCAACATTTGTAAAATGATATTTGAAAAAATGGTGTGTGATAACATTGTTTGGTGCTATTTGTTGCACTAAGGCTAATTTTAGATTTCAAGGCCTGCATTTTGATTGTGTAAAATTCCAATCTTGTACAAATATATGTATTTTGATTGAAAAATTGAAAGTTATTGTAAATTTATGTTCAAACAAACCTGAACATGAATATACACAAACTACACAATCCTCTCCCTACTATCAATTCACTGAATCAACATAACTTCTCTGAAAATAAATCAGGTATAACTGCTAGGCTAAATATCAACATGATTTTTGGAGTATTTGTTTGTGTTTACTTTGTACAAGTTACATACTTTTCATTGGAGTTTGGGTGTGGCACCTCTTCTTTCATTGCATCAGCTATCTCTGCCCTAGAGGAAAAAGGTTTATCACATTGTCAGTGGATGACACTAAGAAACATTGAAAAATACTTAAAAAAATCTTTTTGCATTTGAGCAAATCTTGCAACTCCTCTATACAAATATGGAAAAAGAAGACTTGTATTGCATGTATTTAGCCGCTAACCTCACTTTACGAAAGAAGTATTGGGAATACCCTTTAGATTATACTGAACCAGATGGATTGAAGTACATTGTAAAACAAAAAAACATGTACCTGATTTCTTCATCCATGGTGTTGGTTTTGAATAGAATGACATCCTTCTGTTCCCAGTTTCTGAAAAAAATATTGTAAGATCTAATTCATGGGTTTTTTCAATAAGCACGATTTTTATAAACATTATAAAACATTTATCTAGCTCCATTTTACTAGTTTCTTGTATTATATAAACGGTACAACAACACCCAGCAAAATCTTGTCACATGACACCTGTGAGTTAGGTAACAATCCAACACATTAATTTAATGACAAACTCACTAACCCAGTTAATTTGTTCCTTTCAGATACTGCCCTTGCTAAAGCGTCACAGCTTTCTTTCTGGCTTTCTTTTATTTGCTTAAGTTCTTCCTCTAAAAAAATTGCCTTCTTTGTCTTTCTGGCTATCACTTGCTTGTGGTTTTCTATCACTCTATCCAAATTTGTTCGTTTCTTTTTTCTTTGAGCATCACTCTTGTTCTTAATTTGGATTTCTAATGGTTTAATTTCACTGTAAGATAAAGAGAAAATATACAGCTTGTTTAGCTTTTCAGAGATTTTTCTTATTTGTATAGAAAATCTATAGAGCTATAAAAATGATTGTAACCAACAGTATATTTTGTTTTCTGTATCTTAAATGTATCATGTTTCTTATGGATGTCTCTTTGTATGATATAGCTGTAAGAACACTTTAAGGCCACTGCCTCTGATACATAAGTTAATTCTTGATATTTGAAAGAATGCTTCATTCTTATGAAAAGAAACAGTAGAAAATATGCTTTCCACACAGATTGTATCTTTCTTACAGAATTTTTCCTGAGCCGCTCCTCGCCTTAAATCTTAAGGAATCCATGTTGGAACACCTGTGAGATATAAAGACATAACAAAGACTATTAGTTCAACGAACATCATCAATAGTAACTATTAAAATAATAGATTTCATAGTTAATCAGTGATATACAAACGATTATCAAGTTGAAGTTAACAAAACTACGGTTGGTTGGTTAAGATGACGGAGTACTCCCTCATGACCTACTTCCAGACAAAATGTGCTCTCAAAACCTCAATTTTTAATGGAATTTTGATCTGTAAACTTCCATTTAGTTTTTACTTGCAACCAATTATACTCACTGATCTTTTAATATAAAATACGAATTTAAAATAGTGAATTTGATGTATAATTTTGGGGATATTACAACTATTTTAGACCTACTAAATCAAAAACATGACTCAATTGACAATATTTGAAATTGTAAATCTATTTTTTTTTTCCATAAATGACAAGTTCAATATATGTTTTGTATGTTTGAAAACTCTTTTATATCTTTTATAAGTAAAAAGGGGAAAATTAGACTTTCTTTGCCCTACAATGCTAAGGTATAGAAAAAAAATGCCAACACAATTTTTGTTAAAGACATGCTTTTGATTGAGTAGGTCTAAAATATATAAAATCACCCCAAAAGTACACATCAATATCAATGTTTTAAATTCATATTTCATTCAAAAAAAATATTGAGTATAATTGTTTGACATGTAAATATTAAATTAAAGTTTACTGAACAAAATTCCATTAAAAATTGAGGTTTTGAGAGCACATTTTGTCAAGTGTAGGATATGTAGCTCTGAGTGCTAAAATCTAACAGTAGGTTATCTGGAGTTAGGTCATGTGAAAGGATCCCAAGATGACCCTATACTATATACTGCAGCGACGCTCCGTATCGGCTGTATTTAATACTAAATAATCTGGAAGACTGATATGAATATAAGTCTTTTGAGTCAATGTGTATCAACCTAACATGGGTATTGAGGTCAAAACCATAGATTATGAAAAAGATTTTTTAACAATAAAGTCATTCGTCTAAATGCAACTGAATACAGGTATATAAAAGCAACAATTTACCAACCTTCCGTATCAATCAATCAGTTAAGTGACAGTAAAACCAAAAAATGATATAACCACTTCCTGTGGAACAAAACAAAAATGTCACTAGTTTTAAATGCTTCGTATTTCCATGTCTGCTTATATTGAATAGTAGGTGACATAAAAAGTTTCTTTGTTATATGTTCACGTCTATGTGTATTTTCTGATCACAAGCTTTAGTGGAGGCTTTTCCCTCTGAAGGCATTAAGTGACTTTTTTCTTTGTTTACCAGCACGGCGCCGTGTCTTACTGGTAACATATTCAGCACTGATTTTAGTCAATCCAAAGTAAATGCGTTTGTTTATACATGGAGCCCTAATGAAAGCAACAGCGAAATATTCATGCACAAACGTTTACTTCACTTAGAACGAGGAACATGAGTTGGAGAAGTTCCATATCAACATAGCGATGGA
Organism: Pharyngocirrus eroticus; assembly: GCA_033118115.1. NCBI lineage: Eukaryota > Metazoa > Annelida > Polychaeta > Saccocirridae > Pharyngocirrus > Pharyngocirrus eroticus. The sequence goes on from JAVSBT010489750.1 coordinate 19,653, forward strand.
AGTTTTGAGGAACTATTTAATATATGATATACATCTTCCAAATGTCTCATGTTTACTTCACTACCTACAGAGGTAAAAAGCAAAACTAAAATAAATACTTCAGGGCATTCACCTCAAACTAATAAACATAAATCAATACCAACTTTCAATTACAAATGTATTTAAACTTGTATTTAGAGACTACAAGAACCTTAGAATTGCCAGGTCATTAAAACCATTGCCATGGAATCACAATATTTTTCTTTTGCTTTTGATATGAGAAAGCGTTATAATTATGATATACATGTATATTTTTTTTGTTAATAGTATTGCCATTATTCTCCTAAAATACTCGAACGGCAGCAGATATTTCAAGTCTATTTACTGCAGGTGTTGGTAGAACAGTTACACTAATGCATCGCTTGGCTCTTGATTGGGCTAAGGGTGACTTTGAAATACTGAAAACTTTAATTGAGTTTTTTTCTCATACACCTTATGCGTGTAAAAAGCACCAAATTAGAAGACATCATTTGTGGTGATTTGAAACTAACTTCAGATACCGAAAAAAATGCAACTCAAGAATCTTTTAGAACATCACAGTTACAAAGTTATCATATTTAAACGATGGACTTAATAAGGTGGATATGTCTATTGAGAACGAACCTTTACCGATAATAAAGGAACCAGACAATGATGTGTTTTAGGTTTATATATAGAATGTAGGTAAGTTTTAAATTTTGTTGACAAGATTTTCATTTTTCAGCACAAAAATGGCCATATCTAACAAGAAACATTTATTTCTGCTTTAAAGCCCCCCAGAATTTTACTTAGTTTTATGAATTAGGTCAAAAGAATAAATGAGTATGCATAAAAAGGTCCAGTATTGGAAAGGGATTTGGAATATGGCCACTAGAATTGTGGATAATGAGTACAACATTTATATAGCGCCTCTATCTAGCTACTTTTAACGGCTACTCAGAGGCGCTCGCACCGAGGG
>JAVSBT010489861.1:0-14459 GCA_033118115.1 Pharyngocirrus eroticus
AATTATTTTTATTTTCTATTTTGGCACTTGACAGGGTCGGCGATGTTTGAAAAACGAAAAATTATAAAACTCCTGCCAAACCTTAATTAATGTATTATCACTCAGCATTCAACATGGGTCCAACGATCTACAAATCAATTTGGTATAGCCTAAGGGATTCATTACCATTTTTGTGGAGAGGGTATGGGTTCCCCGACCCCTACTTCCACGGGTAGCCTGATTTTTTTTGCAACAGTTTTACCCATGTTTCTGCGTCGGGCTGCATACTTAAATATCAAAGCAGCTGTCCAATATACAATGCTCAGTCAACTGTTATGTGAACCCTGCACACACGTTACTTCTACGTTTATCTGTTTGCTACCAGTTACTTATATGTTTCATATGTTATTCACACGGTATATACTCGGTTCTTATCTGTTAGTACACACCAATGTACTAGCATTCAATGATAAAAATGTAGAATTTTATCATCAAAAGGTTTCTTAAAATTAAGGCAAGGGTATCTATCAAAATCATTTTTGTGTAAAGTATGGAATAGTGTTTTTTGTTCTACATAAAAGTAAAAACTCATATGTTCTTAAAGTTTAAAACTTCTACACCACTTTTTTTTGACTAAAAAGTGTTTTTTTATTTTTAGGGGTGGGGTATGTGAAACGTTTTTATTTGACAAATATTCTAATGTTTGATATTTAGGAACAGTTTTAATACTTAGTGTAAAGTGCCTTTGAGAATGTGCATGAACATGAAAAGGGCCCTATAAAAATGTTTTAGAAATAATAATAATAATATTAATAATGATAATAATTGGCTAAATGAGTACATACAGGTATTGATATATCAATGAATGCATGAATAATAAGATAAATTAATATATATATAAATGAAATATTGAAAGTAAATATTTAGAAAATATCTGCATGAATGAATGAATGTCTAGAAGCATGAATGCATCCGTAGATAGCTACAAGGGCAAGAATATTGATGGTATTGATTATTGTTGAATTTCAAGTTAGGATGCATGGATGAAATTCTAAATAGATAAACACATCCTTCTTATGTCACAATGAACTTTTCAAAGTTACTTGAGTGCACTCTGAGGATCTCTCTGCCATAATTCATAAAAAACATATTATATTGTGCATGTCTTTAATCGTCAGGTGAAACTTGAAGATACTGATAGTTTGACAGCTGGTATAGAGTGTTTCAGTAAATCTGACCCATGGCTAAGATCTTTTGACTCATCAAGGTAAGGAATCAAAACATCAAATGTTGTGCGGGGTAGGGTGTTATAACATAAAAATTGTAAAGGGTCAAAAATTGCTTGTTAGATAAGACTCACAGATGATCAAGGTGGACCCCTAGATTCTGACTGTTGTGGGTTCGTATAGGACAGAGGAATTGTTCTCCTATTGTCCAGGCATTAAGAAATGTACATAGGAGATATGGAGAAAGGCTGAGACAGTGGATTTTAAATGCTGACCTATAGAAAATATTCTCACAGGTCCACCTGGGACAGGGCAAAAAATCTTTTGTTGACTTCTGTGTACAGGGTTTTAGTTGGGAGTTTCAGTATAACCATGTATATATAACAATGTGTAATAACAATAGCATAATACCTTACATAGATGTCCTAATAGAAAGTACAATAGAACTTATGAAGTGTCAAAAACCTGTAGACATGAGCTGAGTTAATAATAACAGATTCTATCAGAAATATTATGTGGGTAGACTTAAGATAGCAATTGAATTTAACTTTAAGAACAGACATAAACAATAGATGTAAATATAATCTTAAATGAAACGAATATCTGGAGAAGTATAAATATTTAAACTCTAAGCTGTCTAGTTGTGTAATTAGATAAACTGAAATGGTTAAATTAAAAGTACAAAAATGATAAATCATTTTTACCCTGTTACATATACATATAGATACATATCAATGTTTGATCTAACATTGAATAAAAATATGTATCTATTCTTTGGCTACTTTTAAAATATATTGAACAAAAATACAAACGCATCACCTATTTTATTGCGTAATATATCAACATCTGCTTTTTAGAAAGATAAAATTGTACTTGATATACATTTAATCATCAGTTTACAACAATATTGGAAAGTTGTAGCAAAAAAGGGTCAACAGAAAATTAATGAAATGAAGAAGTAATGGTGGGGGGTCAACTTAATATTCTAAACAAAAATACAATTGCACGTCTTATGACTCTCACTCCACATGTTAAACGGTAAATTATGCAGAAAATTACTATTGAACATTTTAGTACTTGACATTAAGAGAACCTGGGGGTTCTCCCCCTAACAAAAGCTTCAAGAATTTGCTAAAACAGATTAACAAGTGTTTTCAAGATTTTTTGTTTAATGAAAAACAGACAAAAAAAATTTCTCCTTTCTTTTTAGCACTCAAAAGTTTGATGTTGTAGGAGAATTTGTTCTCTACAAGCATGAAACTCTACCTATAAAGGTAAGGTAATTTGATTTGAAAAGTGTAACGAAGCTGGTTGTACAATTTCATTTCCTAATTTTTTAAATGTCAAGCTGTTAAAGCAAGTTTAAAGCCACTCATTTCATGTATGAATGCACAATCCAAAACCTAATTACAAAAAAGAAGTGATATTTTCAAAAATACAAAATAATATTATCTTTCAGCAGAAATATTAAGTTACAAAATTTTAGATTTGAACCAAAACCAAAACATGCTCTTCAAACTTGATTTTGTATTTTAATATATTTAAAATTGAAGAGTTGATTCATTGTTTGTGAGAATTATGGGGATTTTATTGCTATTCTTTAGGAAAACGTATCATAATTGAAATTATGTAGTTTAAGTGTTTTGCTAAGAGTGCTGGGCACTTTTTAAAACATATTCTAATTTATTTGATATTATTTTATTTCAGGTTCATGTTTTCACAGACAAGTGCACTCCAACCTCTTCAGCAACCTGCACTTGTGCTGTTGCTATACAAGCTGGACGAGATGTTATTGTTATTGATAAATGTGATGTTAATGATATATTCTTAAACCATAATGGAAGAGTAAAATCACGTCTTGAGGCATATGGATGTGATGGTTTAGGGAAGGGTTTGAGATTGACGGAACATGCACCTGATGACTATGAGGTGAGCAGATGATTTTTCACACGAAGATCCTATGCTTGATTAAGAAAGATTAAATATTGCTATGTCTAATATAGTTCAATGGATGGATTCTAACAATCTTATTCTTAATGGTACTAAAACCAAAATCATGTCCATTGGTCATCATCATCATATAACAGTAGACTCGTCATCGAGTATCTGTGGCATCTTTACATAGATTCTTCCAGGCATTCCTGTCTTGTGCTATCCTTGCAACTTCTGTAATGCTCAGCCCTGTCCATTGGTACCAGGTACAAAAATAAGAATCTCAACATTTTTGTTAAGGCAGCGTGAGGGTCTAATTGCTTTTTTTAATATGCACTAACATATTTCCCCAATAATAATTTTCTATAAAAGATAATGCTATAAAAGTATATATTTTTAGCTTAAGGACACCTTAAGCCATTGTTTGATGTCACTCAAATTTATTTGAATTTTATTTAACATTCAAAAAAAATAGAAAAATTAAAATTAAAAATCTTTTTTTTCTGGTTTTTTTTTATAAGTTAAATAAAATTCAAATAAATTTGAGTGAAATCAAACTCTGGCTAAAGATGTCCTAAAGCCAAAAATATATACTTTTATAGCATTATCTTATATAGAAAATGATTATTTGGGACATATGTTCGTGCATATCAAAAAAAGCAATTAGACCCTCACGCTGCCTTAATATAGAAAACACTGTTATTGAAAAGGTCAATTCTATCAACTGGGTATATATTGATGAAATTTGACATGGTCTGCTCATGTCCACCATGTATGGATGAAAAGTTCATTTCAAACAGGATTGGAATTTAAAGGAAGCTAAAAGAATGATTTGATACATTATTCTACATTGGAACAAAAGTTAGAGGAAGATTTTCTACCTCATGATGTTTCGATTTCTCCTACAGGACTTGGTCACATGAATGGTCAGTAGACTTTGGAGTACTATCCCACTCTGGAAATTGAATAATCTGGTCCCTGTTCATGGTACAGGTCTTGACTTTGTATTACATGGTATCTTTGACTTCCCACTCTACCTCTTTGGTGAGGATCTTTGTGTTTTCTAGGGAGACCAACTGGCAAGTGACCTGTTAGTTGACAATGTTCTCCTATGACTGTGAGTTTGTTTTTCTAGTTTTGTGTGTTCTTGAAACCTTCTGTTGAGCATTGTTTCTCTTTAGGGGTCTTATCCTTAGGGTGTACTAGGATGGATCTTAGTTTATTGACAGGTAAGAGTTGATGCCATGACTTTTGTAGACTCTTCTGAGTTTTTCTGATACCTCTTGGACACAGGAGATGCCCACTAATGGTCCTCTATGTATGTTTTTTTTTTTTCCTTGATGTTCTTTTGGTCGTGGGATGTTAAGAGCCCAAGTTTAGTATCCATAGGCTTGTAGTGCAGATTTGTCTTGCTTAATCTCCTCATATTGGTCTTTATTCTTAGTAACATAGTGTTCTTACTACATATCTTTTGATTCCCAAAGGATGGCTGGATTGGAAGTTGAGGTATTGATCTGTGTATGCAGGTTTTCTGTATAATTATGGTGATCAGGGTTGAGTTGTAATCTTGTCTGTGTACAAATAAGTCTAAAAAGGGTAGTTTATTATTGGATTCTGGCTCCATCATAAATTGAATACAAGGGTCCAAACCAAACGGAAAGATTCATTTGATCTTTTGACAAATAAAGAGTAGCGATTACTGTGTTGCAAATACTTCAAAATTGACAAGATACTTAAATGCAAAAATTAATATATACCTAACCTTTACTTTGATCTACACCTTCTCTGTAAGACAAGTCTATTCACCATGACAACAGAAAAGATAACTTTGAGAGTCAGTTTTGTCATTTGTTTTCTATTTCAGGTACATCTGCCTACTGGTGCCTCAGTGAGAGTGACAAAAGGAACATGGAGATCACACAATTGGGTTTGGCTGCAAGTTGTCATCAAGCCATCTATCCAGGACCATGGGAAAACATTAGGATTGTGTGGGAATTGGAACGGTGTTGGAACTGATGATACTCTTTCCGAAGTTTTTATTGAATCTTGGAGGTAAGTTATATGTTTGTTTCACATCAAAATATAGATGAAGATTAAGAAATTAAAATCAGCTTCATTCATGATATGGATTGAAATAAGATGGATTCATGATATAGATTGAAGTCTGCTTGATGCACGGAAAAAGTGAAATGGCACCACACATGATATAAACCAATCCGACGTTCCTCAGGTCCCAAAGTACCAAACAAAGAGCACTTGTAGTAGGGAAAGCCCTTGCGGGAATATAATTTAGATACTTTTCTGTGTTAGATGTAACCCCATAGTTATGAAAAAGTATGATATGTCATTCATAAACTATTTTAGATATCAAAGATCATTTTCAATTCAATTTTCATACTATGTTTTGGTTTTCTAATAATGGCAAATATGTCTGGGCAAATATGGGGTTTTCTCACATTTTTTTTAGTTATTTACCTTAAGATTGATAGGCTATTGTGTATGGTTGATTTGTGCTCTCCCAACATGGTGTCTGAAATTTAGTGGAATGCTACATGTATTCGGTATTTTATACCGCACTTGTAAAGTAGATGTGTTTTATACAATACATACCAAAAGTAACATTTCCTCTAATGAGATACTGAGATTACTTCTTGTCATTTTCAAGTCAGAAATATTCCCGGAATTTGTTTGTGTTCGCGTGGTGTAATGGAGTGAAGAGCATGTGCAAGAATTTACCAAATAAAAATCTTAACAACACACAAACATAAAAAATATAAGGCCAAAAAAAAAAAGGCTTTTGTTTCCCATTAACGCGCGCGTCATTTTGAAACCCCCGCTTCAAACTTGTATCAATATTTTTTAAACTGTAAATAAAATGATAAATATTGGTATTTCTAAAGATTTGGAACAATTATTAGCAATTATTAAATTAAGGTCAATATGTCAGATAACATTGTCATGCAACATCGTGTTCAAAAGACGCTTTGAAACAACACTCAGATTATCGTGATCCTATAGTAGAATAAATGGTTATCTTGAGTGGTTCAACTTTGCCATGCATTCCCGGAATGGGTCTCACAAGTATGAAGATTGTGCAAGGCGAAAAAGAAGTAGCCAAAAGGAAAATTATCTCGTTCGAAAAGGCACTACACTCAAATATCTGATCCCAGAAGGTAATACAGATAGTCTTAAAATTACTATCACAAACAACTTAGAAATCAGGAAGAAGAAGAGGAAATACCACCATCGGCAATCGCCGAGAACGCGCTAACCTATGGGAGGTACCTCACATACTATTTACCAGTACCAGTAGATGTCTCCCCTACTCCAGAAGCAGAATGTATCAACACTTCACTGGCAACAGCTTTGATATTTAATGTTATCTAGGTTTTCTGTCATTTATCCACATCTAAAGGACGTTCAAAGACCCAACCGAAAAAATGAACTGTTTAATGCCATTTTCAGGCAGCTTGAAACCCAACAACTGGGACTCAGCAGAGACAGCATTCACTTGGGTGTTCATTTTGTATCCAAATTAACTGATGCTTTGTGGTATATAGGGCCACATTTTAGTACAATATTTCGAAAAAAACACCACTCGTGAGATATTAATCATTTTGGAATCTTTTGTAACTTCACAATATGAAACTAATTTCAAGTGTTTATTGCTTTATTTGCAATTCAAGGTGATAAAAGATGTTCAACATTCACTGATTTCTCTTACCCCCCCGGCTAAAAAAGAAAAGCAGAAAAAAAAATCGCGTCATCGCATCATTTTGGAAATTTTCCTTATATGGGAAACAGAATCCTTTTTTTTTTTGGCCTAATGCATATTTCCGAGTTGAAAATGATAAGAATTGATATTAGTATCTCAATAGAGGAAATTCAACGTTTGGTATGTATTATGTGAAATACATCTTATGTACAATTGCAGTACAATATATCAAAAGCATTTTAGTTTTAAGCGACATTTCAGTCACATTTGTTTAAGAGCACAAGTCAACCATACGAAATAGCCTATGTCTGGGCAAATATAAATAGCACAAAAAAATCTACTAGCAAATGACATATTTGCCGTTGTAAAAAAATAACCAAAACATAGTATAAAAATTTCACTGAAAATGATCTTTGATATATAAGTTGTTTATGAATGACATTTTCATAACTATGGGGTCAAATCTACCCTAGAAAAGTATCTAAATTATATTCCCGCGAGGGCTTTCCCTACTACATGAGCTCTTTGTTTGGTACTTTTGGACCCAAGCGCCTGAGGAATGTTGGATTGGCTTATTGATAGTATACTACAGTGGACTCCCACCTTGTGGTCACGCCACTAAGGCATTCAGACCGCATTTACCGCCCAAATATTTTCCCATTGACTTCAATGTTAAAACAAATTGGTTAAACTGGTCACTCTCAATTCCCATTTTGCGGTCACGTGATTGATCGTTATTGTCTTATTAGCCGCTCAGGAAGTTGTAAACACATGGTGCAAAGGGGGGGGGGGGGGTCATCAGTTTCTCCCATTGTTGCCAAAACCTATATGGAATCCTTTGAGGAGAACGCCTTATCAACAGCTCTGGTCCGTCTCCCCATCTGGTGGAGGTATGTAGACGACACATTCGTAATGATTAAAGCAGAAGAAATAGACAACTTTTCTGCACACATCAATAGCGTTGACCCAAACATTCAATTTACAGTAGAACTGGAAACAAACAAACAACTACCCTTTCTTGATCTGTGTGTACATAACCAAGATAGTGGGGCCACCCAAGTAACATTATACAGAAAGCCCACACACACGGACCAATACCTTAATTTCAGTTCCCACCACCCACCCAACAAAAAAGGTCAGTTGTGAGAACTTTAATCAACAGAGCAGCACAGTATGTCATCAACAAGAAAGACCAGTGCAAGGAAATTAAACAGGTCAAAAAAGCTCTACGGTAAAATGAATCGTGGGCCCTCAACATCCCTAGACCAAAACACCCACAGACAGACCTGGCACCTCAAGTAGCTACTACCATCGGCATCCCATATGTTCAAGGACTTTCTGAAAAATTACAAGGAGTGTTCAAAAGTCATGGGATAAATACCCATCACTTGCCAGTAAACAAAATGAGGAACATATTGGTACACCCTAAAGACAAGACACCTAAGTCTAAATAATGTGGTGTCAAGATCCACAGCACTTCTACATAAGAACTATGAGCACTTGTTTCGAAGAGAATGTGAAGTTGGAAAAACCTACTGCTGCAGGGGAACACTGCTTGGTGACTGGGCATATAATAGTCTCCCTAGTAAACACTACCATCATAACCAGGGAGTCAGAGTGGACAAAGATAAAGGTTGAAGAGGTCATATTCATTAAAACCAAGGCCCCCACTTTAAGCGTAATCAAAGGTACCAGCTCCCCCCATCTTTGACCAGGTTTTACAACTTTCTGAGCGGCTAATAAGACCATAAGGATAATTCACGTGATCAAGGCCTTTAGTAAGGTCAGAAACATTGTATAATAGGTAAGAAATTATCTCATAAAAAAAACATTGTTCTAAAGTTGTATAATTGTTCTTCATGTGCATTTTTTTACGTCTAAATTCATGAGCAGTGAAGTTTGAGTAATATCAAATTGTAGCTTTACTGGCTCTGAGGATAAAAGAAATACTTTTATTGGTCTAAAATGATCTGTTAGGAAAGCAGAAGAAGAGTAAGAATGAAATATGATCTCATAAAAAAAATACCTTTTCTGAAGATAAATGATAGAAACAATAGTTTCTCATAAAAATGTAAATTTATTTTGTACAGGGTACCATCAGATGAGAGTCTGTACAATGGAAATGATGGACAAGTATCTGCTGGTACTGGAGACCTATACGGGTTTGTTTACTGTGAGTGTTTATGTGAAACAAACCGTAATGTATCATGCGGAAGCAAGAATACTGTGTCTTGTGATACCACTACATATCTTTTATGTGAAGGTAAGTTGTACTAGTATACTCTATGTACTCTATTGCAGCTGTTCATGTATGTAGTATAGCACTAGATGTACAACTTAAAATTCTAAAAATTTCATTTAACATATAGGTTATATTTTGGTTTTCTGGCTCATATTCATCACCCAAGAAATGATTTTGCTTATCGACAGGCTAGAGCAAAATTTGCCTAAGCCTTTTTTTGGCAAAAATCAAGACTGCCGTACTATGCACAATATCATGGCCCACCTTTCTATTTAGATATCGTTGTTAATAATATTTAATTTTTCTTAGATTTCTGGGTTCCTTAGTGCAGTTGCCTAAGCTGTTGAATGTAATGAAACCACAGTCCCCAATAGGCACTGTCTGCCAAAAACATCAGAATCATCCTTAGCAGCATTTTATTTTACTTTTTGTGTATCCTGGTATCATCTTTCTTAGAAACAGTCTTTTATATGGTTAAAATGTTTAGTTAGATACTAAACGTTTTTCCTCATTATCTCAAAAGTCAAAACATGACTTAGGCAGTTTTTGCTCTAGACTGTTGTTATGATATCTATGATAATTGGCACCAATTGCATATCAATAAAAGCAATCATCCCCCCTTAAATATGTCAACAATGATAACTTTGGACATTTTCAAGTTTAAAAAAGCTATAAAAGTTGATATTTTAGGTCATTCTCAGCCAGAATTTAATATTACTCAATTTTCTCTGCACTTGATATAACATATAAAAAAACACCAAAAAAGTGAAAAAAGCGAAAAACAAAATTTGTTTGTATTATAGGCCACACGGAGATTTTAGATTTGAAGATATTCAAAAAACAAAAACATTATCGTTTAGAGCATGTTTTTAGCTTTAATATTGTGTCTCAGAATTGTCATGCCTTTTCAAAATGAAAATATGACTATTTGAAGTGAAAAATTGAAACTAATACTTAAAAAAATGAAGAAATCTCATTATAAACCAGCAAGTAAAAAGTCCATTACATTTTTATCTCAATTGCAGGAGAGAAGGATATTAGCCATTCACAGAGTGGCCAATGTGAAAGAAAGAAGAGAAGTATAGATGAACATGACGAAGAAGACATAATTAAACATTCATTTAATCCTGACTTAAACTTTGTGGCACCTGTAAGTAGATATTTTACTATGAAAATATATCAATATCATGTTAATCTTGATTGATTCAAACTGGGGCTTTACGAGCAGAAGAGGTTATTCTCATGGACTGTTATTCGAGCAACTATGGTATATATTTTTAGCTTCAGAGCCACCCAAGCTACAATTTGATATCTTCTCTGTTCTATATTTAGATATTGACATGTTAATGAAAAAATTGGTTTGACCACACTCACAGCCAAACTCTAGTCAATGTTGCCTTCAAAGAAACCTAGATTAAATTGAAAGAAAATCCTTTGGAAGTCATCTAATTTCTATAACTTAAAGGAATTATTTGTTGTTGTGTAGCCTTTGATATATATTGTACACTGTTCCATTTATTGTTCATGTAGCCTCTCACTTGGCCCACACCATCAGGAATAACAGAAAATGAAGCAATGGAGGAATGTGATAGGAAACTAGTGACATCACATGCAGGGATTTTATGTGGAGCAGTGGACATTTTGAAATTGCTTCAACTGCAATCAGTAGAAGAATGTATTGGTGATATCAAAGTAAGCAACTTTTTAGATCAAGGCAGCCAACCCAGTTACCAGCAATTTGTATGTTTTTTTAAAATTAAAATGGACCCAGGTCATGGATTCTGTCCCCATGGCATGTATAAGAACACAAATGGCAATGTTGTTCTCTGTCCCTCAATCTGTTCTTAAAGATATAATGAAAACAAAATTGAAAAACCCTTCCAGGGCTCTGTAGATAACATTTGGTACAGAACAGACTATCTTGGTATATAAGGTATGATCAAATAGCTCATCAGCTACTTTCAATACACATTTTGACCAGTAAAAATAGATATTTATGTAAATAACATTTATGTAGGCAGTCAGTTCCTTTGACATACTGTACCATGAAAGATAAAATTGTTTCAGCTAGGCCATAATTTATTTTTTGCAAGTCTTGCTGGTTACACAGAGTGTCAACAAATAATTATAACATGCTTCAAAGAAAATGATTTTTTGGGGTGTTTTTTTCTTTCCAAAGGCATCCAACGGTTTTTTTTTCATAAATGCTACTTATGCCACTTTCTTGGAAACATGCAGAAGAGAAATCTACGTGAATTTGACAAATTGGGAGAAATTGGATGGCCCAAATGGGACAGCAAGGTTACCACCCCTTGTTCTGGCAGAACTGTGTCCAGGAAATTGCTCAGACAATGGTATCTGTAATGGAGGTCAGTATTGCAGGATATCTTTTATTGCTGCACTCTAGTTTTCCACTCATTTCTATCTTTGGCACATTCAACAGCTTCACCCTCACTGACACATAGATCTATAATGTCTTTCTTATTATGTTCTAACCATGTATATGGCCTACCTACTGGTCTTTTGTAGGGATTAGAAGTAGATTTTTTAAAATGTCATCAATCTTTCCCCCAAAATCCCATGCCCCTTTTTAAAATTAATATCCGCATAAAAAAATCTCTTTCAAGAATGTCAGGGTTTGGATGTGAGTATTGATGTATGTGGTGTGTATTCTTGGATTGCTCCCGACATTTTTTAAAGTTGCAATAAAAGAAGGCACAAAGTAAAGGCCAACCGTACAACCCAATTCAAAATACAAAAAATGAAAGCAGCAAACACTATATTAATTCGTTATTCAATATTCAAGTCCACCATTAATCAGCTTCATCAGCAAACACTTAGTTGCTAGTACTAGCTATAATGACTAGACACCCCAGCATCAATTTAGCAGCTAGTCAATTTCCAATGGCCATTTAAGATTTGATTTCTTGGATTTATCAAGGTTCAATAGAGAAGAAGAATCTGAATAATATATTCTCCTTCAAACCATATCCCAAACTGAACAGCCCACATTTTATATATTTTATAGGAAAGTGCCAGTGTAGTGATGGATTCTTTGACATAGATTGTAGCAAATCTGAAAGTGACCCCCCTGAGACATACGGCCTTGTAAGAGCTGGACTTTGTGACTACAGAACAAGACCCTGTAAAACTGTTATAGTTTATGGAGCATATTTCTCTTACTCCAATAACTTGACCTGCCACATGACACCAGTAAAAGTAAGTATAAAGATGACTTTACTGTGGAATATTAAAGAATTGAGGGATATCTAGGCCAATTCGACATTTCTCTTGTGCATGTGCACACCAGTACCCAACAAAAAGCATAATTGTATGTGACTTTGCAAACAGAAATCCCTGGCAGAAATATTTTTTTAATTGACAAGTACAGTATAATCATCAAATATATTTTAGTAATCTGCTGTATTTCAGTCACATATGTTGGCAGAGAGCACACGTTGATCATATTATCAACTGTATTTAGACAATAGACTTCTAAAGTGCTTTAAAGAATGGCAACTAAAAAGACAATTTCAAGCGACACAGTGTAAAGAGGGCTTTAGTCTATATTCTTAACACAGTTAAAGCTTTTTTCTATTGACAAATCTTTTTTTTGAAGGGATAAACTTTGACCTATTAGCATTGCCACAGGTTTTTGATATCAAATTGCATACCCAATGCGGTATCCACCAACACCAAATTTTGTTTGCAAAGAGTTATGATTGAAATAAATCTGTACTGTTTGGACACATTATTTATAGGCTGCTTATATATAGGAATCACAGATGATCATTTTGTTGCAGTCAACTGTATCACATTGTATTTTAACGTTTAGGTAATGGATGAAGTAACCAAGCTGTTGCCCCCAATTATGTTGAAAGCATCTTATGGGCATAGTGAAGAGGTCCGGTGCCCCATCCCTATATGGCCAGATGATGCTGATGTAGGAGATGGCAATCAGGGTTACATGGTGTCTGTCAGTAACGATGGACACAATCCAGGAGATGAGTTCCTGTTTTTGAAATATGACCCGTCATGTGAAGTATGCAATATAGCAAGTCAAAGCTGTGTAAAGAAGGTAACTTGAATCAATTTGAACTTAAAGTTTATATTGCAATAAATATGGATATTTATACATGTACATGCACCTTAATGATACAAACACAAAACCAAGTACAACCTGAACCTTGGCAATTGGTTTGACAGCAGCAATATTTTAATCAAAATTAATTGAAGGGATTAACAATAGAATTTAAGCTTATTTTATAAAAAACATACTTTCTCCGAGGTAAGGTATGTTCTTGTTGTATGGTTTTTAAACATTAAAACTTTACTTCAGACAAACATTTGCCACATTGATGGTTTCTGTTACAATGATCAACAAAGTCCTGAATGGAATGAATGCTTTTTCTGTGACATTGCTGAATCTAAAGAAAACTGGAAGTTCAACGGTAAGTAACATAAAAAGCTTATAAACATATTGAATTCATTCCAGTAGAGTAATCACAGAAAGGGCTGAGTGATTTCTTTCAATAAGTTAAGCCCCACTAACAAAATATGAAGTTTAGGCAGGACAGTTCTTTTGTTTTTATCTTTATAGATTCCCAAGAATGTCAAATAAAATGTTTGAATGGCGGTACTTTCACTATTGACTACACTTGTATTTGTCCTGAAGGCTACACTGGACAAGATTGTTCAATTGGTAGGTCATATCTCAACTGTTTATTATTATTGTACAAAAAATGAAACATCCTATTTTCCCCATACTAGCATTTTGAAAGTTTATCAGAGGAGAGGGGAAAAATGCAAACACATAATTATAAACTCATTACTTACTATATATACCATTGTCTCAAAATTATTTATTCATAATATATCAGAAATTGATACAGGCCTAAAGATTTTTTTTTCAATTCACAGAAATCAATGAATGTTCCAGTGAACCTTGTCAAAATGGAGCCTTTTGTGATGATCAAGTTAACATGTATTCTTGTCAGTGTATAGACAATTTTCTTGGGGTAAATTGTCATGTTCCAAAGCCACCTAATTGCTCAAATGATCCCTGTGAAAATGGGAGCTGTCTGGAAGTTACAGGAGGTATTCAATGTAATTGCAATGAAGGTTTTACAGGGGGAATTTGTGATATTCAGATCAATGAGTGTGCAAGCAACCCTTGTCAGAATGGAGGAACCTGCACAGATGGGACAGCATCCTATACCTGTGGATGTCTAGCAGGTTACACTGGGTCCAAATGTGAAACTGATGTGAATGAGTGCGCGAGCAACCCTTGTCAAAATGGAGGAACCTGCACAGATGGGACAGCATCCTATACCTGTGGATGTCTAGCAGGTTACACTGGGTCCAA
>JAVSBT010489972.1:4514-20599 GCA_033118115.1 Pharyngocirrus eroticus
GTTTGCATAGTATCATTCCAAACAAGGTCTGTATTTGTCTGAACATGTATTTGATGCGTTTTGGGGCCAATTCCACATAAATGCCACACCCTGTTATCATTTTTAGCACCTCTTTGTAATAAGACTAAATGTTGATACAATGTTTGAATTAAATGTCATTAATTGCTGTCCTTTGTGTCAAGCAAAAAAAAAAAAAAAAAATAATCAATATAATTTTGAAATATTTTTTTTCCATTTATGATGCTGTGACATTTATGATACTTGAATTAGTCCCATAGTTTGTTGCATGTTTACACTGTCAATCTTGTCTTGACCTTCATTATGAGTCTAGAAAGAAGTAAACACTATTCTTACATGATAAAGTAAAGTGTTTGTATAAACCTTGCTGACGTGTAAGCACTTGATAAAAAAGAAAAATATTCATTTTCTTAATCCTTACAACCAAGGATAATATTCCTCAATTATGAAATAAGTAATTCTAAGACTTCATATTGTATAACATATGCTGTAAAGTTAAAAAAAAAATCTATATATTTTATGGAGAGTTAGACTGAGACAAAAACATGAACTTTCCCAAAGTATTTTTCTATTTCTGGCAAAATGATTCTTCTGTGGTAAGAGGAATAAAGCGGTCAACTTGTCAGCAATTATTTGGGACTTTTAAAGCAATTCCCTAAGGTCACATCTGTTGTTTAGGTACTTCAATAAAATTATCTTTATTGTCATTCATAACAAAAACAACTCCAATATTCTTGAGGCTTCCGTGAAGTGACTTTTACGGGTGATGAGTTTAACTTTAAGGTTTGACCTTGAAATTATCTTTTGTCATGAATGTTTTAACCCATAAACTGTCATTATTCATACTCTCAACCATTTCAGATGACCATCATCATTCTTCATGGATCTATTTGAGACATTGATTATATAAATGGTTTAAGGGCAGCCTTCTGGTCAAATCCTATTAGGTTAGGACAAAGATACTATATTTCTAGGTTCTCAAACTGAGCAAAATTTAGGAAAGGGACGTTGAAATAAGAATGACTGTAAAACTGAAACTTTATGTTTTTTTTATTTTGTGGGAATAAGCAAATCATATTGTTTTGTGGAATTATCATAGAATTCAGCAATCAAATCTATGTCCAGGTGGGGTTCAGAACAAACATATATGAAAATGGAAGGCCTTTATTAGATTGAAAAAAAAAATTGATTTGGAGAAGGCCTTGGAAAAATAAAGTACCATTAATAAGAATTGTGGCTCTGTTCAATGTAACAAATAGAGGGGTAATCTATACCATCAAAGATTTCAATTTTTCATCTATCATGAGTGGCCTCTAAGCTCCCTGTCAATATTTGCTATAATTTTAACTATGTTTTCTGTATTTTTTAAATCATAGCTTCAATCCTGTATTTTTCTAAATATTCCTTTGTGATTTGTGAATCCCAAAATTGATTGAATCAAATTGAATAGCTAATCTATCACAACATGTTGCTGTATTCTAACACATGGTGTGTTTAAATCCAGATCAATCCTGACCTGTTTCACAACCCCATTGTCCAAAAAACCTACACTTTTTTCAGGAGAAGATTCATGTCATTTTAATAGCAACACAGTTGCATTGAAATTCCATAAACTATTACATTAATCAAACTTTAGGTCCAAAGAGAACATTTCTAGGAGAATTCCTGGCATAGAATTTCCAGGGCTTTGACAAGGCATTCATCCACACTAATCCTTTATTTGTCCAAATTATCACATTTATAGCCAATGTAATTTCCTGCAAGTTAAACAGTTCATTACAGTGATCATGGCAACTTCTAGGAATTCTCCTGTCTTCAATGTTAAAGAAATCATTAGCTAACTTTTTAAGGTTAAATAGGGCTTAAGGATTCAATTTAAACCAATGAAATTTGTTTGAAGTTTAAGAAAATAAGTTTATATTTCTTTTATAGGGATGAGTTTGTAATTGTTTTATTGTAGAATTGGTAGTAAGGGATATATGTGTTGAAAGAACATCCCGCAAAAGGGTTTATCTCCTATGAGTGACGTTCTCCATGATGAAGGTTTCTAAACATTCATATTTTACAAATTTGATAACCTACAGTATTCACAATGCAAATAAGTAAAAGAAGCACTGATTTTCCCTGCACTTGTATTGATTGTAGTGAAAATCAGTTATGAAATGTTGAAAGATGTAGACAACTGCATGTAGGTATACAATCATATGCAGGAGCTAATAACATTACTAATTCCTTCTCAGACTATACATTTACACAAAACTGTGATATATATGTACAGACTCAAAGAAGTCTGTTTTTAGCCTCAAAGGTCCTTTGGCATGCCGTTTCCAGTGACAACCTTGACAAAAGCATGACTTACATGCAAGAATTAGGTGCAAATGCAAGTCTCTGTGAAAATTGAGAAGGATTTGGTCCAAAGAAAACTTGAAACAATCATGCAGTATAGATATTTCTTGATGATTCTTAACAAACATTTAACAGTTTGATATTTCCAATGACAACAAGAACTCAAATATGTGCATGTAAGTTTCTCTTTACAATGAATTATTATTGTAGACCTGCAAATGCTGTCCTTTTTTGCCAGTCTGTATTTTGATGTATCATTAAAAATTCAACAGTGTTAATAAGATGATATATATTGTGTGGGTGTATTTGATTTGATTTGATGTAAGGGTTTATTAATGCACTACAATTTTGGTAACATTTCAAATTTAAGAATGTCAAAAAAATTAGATCTTCTCTTTCTTATCCAACTTCTCGAGCGGGAGTTTAGCAGCATAATATTTTTCCATTTCCATTCAAGCTAGAATTGAAGATGTTCATCAGCTTTTGGCTTTTTTTAGGTTGACTTGTTACTCTCAAAGGATTTCCTAAAACGTGATCCACTTAGGAAATGTTTAGGTTAGCTGGAAGGAATTTCTGCTGGTTTTGGATAGCATAAATACATTTTGAATAGAAATATACATAGAAGATATTGTCAAACAAGAAATGTTAGAGGCTGGTAAATGATTTAGAATTGGAATCTTCTTTTGATTGATGTACTTAGTATCATATTATTCTTGAAATAGATGTGTTTGAGTTTAACTTAAAATGTAAGCAGATTCAAGTCACTAGAAGGAAATCTGGTTATTTAGTGGCTCACTCTTGTGGCCACGTCAGATTCACTTATTTTCTCTGAAATAGTATTATTGGTTATGTTCATACATTTACGAACTGTATTGTAACAGAACAACTACACATAATATTGTTGTATGAATAAGCTGATAAAATCTGAGATACAGGACAAAATTTTCACAGGATATATTATTTGTGCTGAATTTAAGATCAGTGTTATCATTAAAATCACTGTGATCACAATTGTCATCATCATCATCAGCCCCTTTAGACAAAATGTTGCTATGAGTATGAGTATTCTGACTATAGTGATTAACTGAGTATTGAAATTGTGAACATCTGAAAGCTATCTTTATTGTTGAATGTGTAAAATCTTCAGATAAATTGTTATGATAATTTAACCTAAATTGTTGATGAATTGACCTGGAAAGATTTGTCCCCCGAGTCCAAAAAAGTAGCAAACCTCAATCCACAGAAGCTAACCTGCCGTAAATGGTGCTTTGTTTTCATGCCCCATTTATTTGATATATCAATCAATAATCAACAAGAATATCTTGAAAGCTAAATCATGTTTGATTTCCCTGAGCATAGCGTTTGAAATCATTATATACAAGTCAGTGTTCATTATCAGCCTCTGTTGAATGATATGAACATAAATTTGGTAATTGGTATTTAAAGAATAAAACGCAGAGGTTTTTATATGAAAATGATAAGAGAAGGTTTTTTTTGTTAAATGCTGGCACTTGATCAAACAGTTTTAAATCAGTTATTGATTTGATTAGCGTTATTTGTATTTTCAATTTGTGGTTAATTCATGTACAACGATACATTTGAAAGATGCTGAAAGCAGGGGTGAATGTATCAGCATTCTCTTAGGTCCACTGCCACCGGATTCTAATTGCTGGTGTCACCTACAGGACAGTAGGATTATTTGTCCCAATTATGTCAATACATGAATAAGGGTTGAGATGGTGGCTTCTAAAGCTTGGGACAGCAGATTTAGAGTACAAGGCAGTCATTTTTTCTAAAGGTTCATGGAAAAAAAGAGTCCTCTTTTTACCCGTAGATGTATGAGAGGGGAGACAGGGGTACCAAAAATGGATAGAATATCTTTGTACCTTCTGATTGTTTCCACCTAGTGTGTTGATATTTACAGCTTTATCCTTATAACAAGCTCTTAATAATATTATGTCACCTAAATAAAGAAAAATACAACCCACACTCTTACAGGGCAGAGAAATCCTGCTTCGATTTTCTTCAAAAGGTCATATTATGGTGATAGAAATTTGTATGGATTTCCTATATGAACTGAATTGTTATTGCCTTCCTTCAGATAGAGACAAATAAATAAAAGTGTGGACAAAAAATAAATGTTGAACTAAATGTACTGTAAAGGGGGAACCCTCATAAATTGAATGATGACAAAGTTCCAATTTGTTTACAACAAATCCACCTCATTTAGTTTATACCTCTCCTGACCCTATAAATAGGAGGTTTTATGATAAAAATGTCAAACTATGAATGGGGGGATTTTGGTTTTAATTCCAGTACAGGAGATGGAGGGGATGGATTAAAAGACCAAGGAAACATGGTGACATTATGGGTAATGTTTCTGAAACATTTTGGGAATACATATCATGAAGTAAATGTTTCTCAACTTTTTAAGTGATATAAATTTAAGCAATGCTTGTTTAACTCTGCGTCATAAGAAACATTCAGGGGACATTGCCATTTTGTTTTTGTAGCACTAGATTTTGAGAATAATCTCAGCATTCTTGAAAGTAGGCAACTGTTTATGACACAATTGTTTAGCAACAAATTTCTGAACATTTGTTTTGTGAACAAATTTTGGTGCGTTTTTCCTAGGTTAAGGATTTTGGTAATCCTCCAAAAACTGTCAGAAAATCAACAACCCATCTTCCTAACTCCTCAATTTGATATTGATTCTGATATTCGTCTTTGGAGATGACCATAAATTTGAGCTAATTATGGATATATAGATGGCTTGCCGATGCTATTCTTGCTTTTAAACTTTTATTGCAGAATTGACATACAAGTTCCCAAACCATGCATGTATTTTTTCCATTATTATATAGTTAGTTAACTATAATGCTTTAATCTATAAAATTACAGATTTCTTCCCGCTCTGATTGTTATTCTGCAAGATTATTTCAGGTCACTCTCTCGTTGATTGATTCCAATTCAATCAGCACTTGTACAGAAGATATATTGACATTCCCAAATCATTAGCCAATGGATGTCTGTATTTTCCGTGTAACTATGGCATTTCTTGGATGGAGGACCGGTGTAAGGACCACTTCATCAAACTTCAAGATCCTTATCTGACGTTTTCGAATCAACGATTTAATTTTTTTCGTCTTATAAGTCATGCAGAACCTTTTCAAATTCCTCCTTGATGTCTCTTGTTGAAGTGAAAAAATATTCTAGCAATTATTTTTTTTAACAACTATAGTCAGGCAAACATACAAACTTGTCTTCCAATCAAAATTTAATACCCTCTTGCAGAAAAGGCAACAACTTAGCATTATTTTCCAAAAAATGACTGGAGAAAAGGGTCATTAATTAGTTTCAAGTATAATTCTTTGTTGTCTTCAATTATGAATATATAAGTGTATAGTTGTGTAGCCTGTACAAGATCAGGCAAATAGAAGGCATTGCTTCAAAAAGACTTTTTATACATTTTTTGTAAAGTCGTGTGAGCTCCTTGTGGATTCAAGACTGTTAAGCTACACATTATGTTTTCTTCAGCTTGAAGGAAAGGGGGGGGGGCTCATTACATTTAAAGGCCTTTTCCTCAATCGATCTGATCTGAATACTTCAGCTTCAGGATTTTGATGGATGTATTTTTGAAGTAGATTATGATCTTAAATCGTCTTGTAGATTGGTTTCTTTTGCTAATACAGGTCATATGGAGGAGCTTGTTTTTGTGAAGGGACCAGGAAACGCATCAGTGATGCTAAACGAGGCAGGGCAAACTAGTTTGTTTTGGGGGTAGAATATTTCCTCATTCATAGATCTACAAGAGGCAGTTGGGGTGGCCTGCTTTCTATCTATTTACCAGGTTAGAAGTTCAGACGTGTCATTGTCTTCAACTTGTTAAAATAATGAAGATTAAATCATCAAATCAATAGGAAATATAAGAGATTTGGGATATTAATGAAGAAGTTTATAACCACTTTATAGAATTGTTCAAGGGTTCTTTTCTTTTATGAGAGTATGAATGAGATTTTTGAACTCTACAAATCAATACAAAGGAATAAAGTGAAAATTGGATTGCAACATAATGAAAAATGGGTGAGAAGAATAAAAATGATAGTATTCATTTAGAAAATCTATGAACTCTAAGTGAACTAGGAGAAGTGCTTCATTCTTATTGATGTATTTTTATCAAAGACCAGATGTGTGCAAATCATAAAAAATATTTTGTTACGAAGCCAAATATGGCTAATAGTTTTGATCAATATTTAAGGATCAGTTAAATTATGAGATAGATGGAGGGGGACGGGCTAGTAGTAGTATGTACAAGCAGAGAAAAAATGAGATCCTAATGGTCTTAATGTCTAAAACTGTTAATTATATGGGGAAAAATATGTACACTACTTTGTTGGAACATGAACATGTATATCACAGTTTATTAGCAAATATATTCCTATTTCCAATATCCATGCTAATTAAGATTAATGAATTTGAATTGGGGACTTTTGTTACCATGCCATAACTTTTTTTGAAACAAAAATTCTAATTATACAGAATTAAAGATCTGGACCTGCTGCAGATTTAATTTTTGTTTGTTGATTTGAATTCTTTTTTTAAAATCTTTTTTCTTAGTTTTTATTGATTTTGTATGTAAGTTATGTCCAGTGAGATTATAGTTTCCAGTTAGATAAGCGTTTAGCTTAATTGGCCCTGAAGCCAAAAATATCTACTTTTATAGGACTGAAATATGTGATGAATGCGACTATAAGACTGTATTAATGAAACATTTAACATGAATTTTAGTAATAACTGATTCCTCTAAAAGGGTGAGTGTTGGCATCTTTGACAACATTTGCAGTGTACATGTAGTTTGTCTGTTTCTTAATTCTCTCCAGTTGGTGGGATGGTTTTTCTCAAGCCAAAAGGTGAATGCCTTAACTCTAGGAAATTTGCATAGAGGTCAAACTGTTGGAGAATGTCTTGGAAAGGTTTAATGAATTGGATCAACAGCCATCTGCAATAGTGTTGTGTCTCATTTTTGGTAGTTTTTGGTAAAGTTAAGAAAAATGTAGAACATCTGAGTGCTAAGCATTGTTCTAGTGACTACAATATACAACCAAAATCAGAAAGCTTGCTTTTACTTGTAGAAATAGTGCCCCATTGGATAGGGAAGCAGCCACTGAACAGTGTGAAAGTGATCCCCTGGTTCTATACCAGGCCAATGCATCATGGTGTGTCCTTGAGCAAGACATTTTACTTTATGTTGCCTCAGTGTTTCCTACTGTAAAATGAGTTATTGAGTACTGCAAATCCACAAAAGTAGGTGTGATTCCGTGAAATGTACAATATATTATTTGATAATAAAGATTTACTATTATTACAGTCAAAACCACTTCAAGCCCTGTCCCAAAGTTGACTTCCATAGAGAGGTTTGTCTTTACCCATGTATAGCTCTATCATTTAATATCAGGTAATTTATGACAAATAAAACAAGACATAAAACAATATAGGCCTACAGGCCTTCATCTTTATTCCCTGCAGTTTTATTGTGTTGGGGAAAAATTACCTAATGATATTAAGTATAGAAGTAGGCAAGGGAGATTTGCCAGCCCTGAGTTGTTCATTAAAAAGAGAAGTTTCTAAGTATATATTACAGGTAAATGACCTCTCTGATAATTTGATAATAAAGTCTGGAAAATATACCACGTTACTTTCAAAGATTGTGCTCCACTGAATGGATATGAGGTCATCATTGCTATGCTGCCATTGTCATTCTTTCAAAAAAGATGTTATAAATTGTACCATTGTACTATCAAGGGAGGCTGGAAAAATAACTGCGTTTGAGTCTTACAAGAAAAAATGTACATGTTTTGCATTTGTGCTAAAAGTCTTTACTTCCAATGAGCATTTCTGATGGAAATGGACAAAAAACAATGCCCAGTCATATGCAATATCATATCATAATCACATAGCAAGTAACATTACACCATTTCTATGAATAAAACTAAATCTGGTCAAGATTATTATAGCCAGATCTGTGTAATATTCAATATCTTTACACTCAATATTGGTATTGTATAAAAGTGTCATTGCAACACAGATTGGGTGGGGAAATTCTGCCAATTCCTATAATTCTTATCTAGAGAAGCCAGAAATTACAAAAAGCCAAAGCTAGGAGCAGAAGGATAAGCAGATAATGTTTTTTTATTAAGTTCTTTCAAAAGGATTGTCATGAGCTGGCCATTAGGTTCTAGATATCTATTCTCTTGAGATAAAATCAAAAGGGTATTTTTTTTTAAGAGAGAAAAAATATAGTGGAGAATTGGAAACAACAATACCCTACAATAGAGTATTACTGAAAAACTAAACAATTAACTTTCTAACTGACTTAATCAATTGATACTCTCATTACCCTCTTAACTCACTAGATAGCAGGTTTCCATATGCACTCTCCACTCTACCCTTAAAGGCAAACTTCAAGTCTATGGTAGTAGATGATATACAATTTAAAAAAATGATTTATGTATACTTTTATCTGTAGCATGGCAAAGAAATTATGAGAATTCTTTGTAAGACACAGTCTTTTTTGCATTATTCATCTCTTTGAAAAAATCCTCTACTTAGCATTCAGATATATTACAATTTTTCCCCCTCGTTGATCTCCTTATAGATATGTTTCTCACAATGGTTTCCATCTTTTCCATTAAGCAAATGATCCAGAGATGAGTTAAGAAATACTTTGATCATTTGAGATCATAATGATCCTTGTCTAGACAAGAATCAAATGCCAGGGTAATAGATATTGTGATGAATTATTGCCACAAGAGACATGATACATTTTCATTATATATTTTTTGTGTAGGATTATTATTTGATAATAAACTTTGATTCTATCCATTTGCTGTCTTGATATTGCTGTAAAAAAAACCATCATATTTTTCACCCACTGTGACAAATTTTGTTTATTATGTTTTCGTTTTTTACATTAAGCATGACTTTTCTTCCAAAGATTATGGGACAAGAATATTTCCCCCCTTCATAGAATTTTCATATAGTGTCCTTTATGGGATTGTGCTGACCTAAGACTCAATCAGTAACATCTAGTCCTAAATTGAATTGTTACAAAACTGGCCAAAAGGTGGCTCTAATGTAGGGGTCGACTAGATTAGCCCACAAGTGTTGTATGTAATTAGTTTATGAAATCATAGTCATCCTAGAAAGCGAAGGACAAACAATGATATGATATGAATTAGTTTATGTTGTTGGCATGTGAACAATTCTTTTTTTTCTGTGTTGGTTATAATTTTGTAGGCTCTGTGGCTTTTCGGTTCCCTAAATACATTTTTGAAAGTCTGGTGTGTATGATAATAGTTGAAAAGCTAATTCTTCAAACCCTTTGATACTCCCTAAAGAATAAAAAGCAATCAAATTGAAAGTTTTTGTCTCTGAAACTTTAAGGTCATGTGATCATGGTGTGTAACTTTTCTGAGCAAAACTATTTTGAATCACCAACCCCCAATGTTATATGATTTTAGGTTATGGTATGTTTTACGGCACTTTCACAATGGAGTGATTTTTGGTTTAGAAAACAAAACAAAAAACTTGCCTGATTTTTTTAAGGAAGAGTGTGAGAACAAAACGTTTCATGCTAGGTAATAACAATGACCTAAATTGTTCAAAGTACAAAGGGAGATTTTCATAATGTTGACTTATGGCATGATTAAGGTCAAGGTGACTGACTTTTGGGATAGGACAAGTGTCTATCTAAATGTCTGACATGTGTCGCAAAATATTACATTAAAGATTGCCTTGTTGTCATCATGATGAAACTCTATGGGTTATTGTCATCTAATTTGAAGTGAGACAGTCAGCTGATAATGGTATTATGGACATGTGTGGAATACCTCACTCTCAATGATAGAAAGAACTCATTCAGACAGTGTCTAAAAAATTTACATTTGAATAAATCACAAAATTGATTATAAAATATCTGATTTATATGAACATTACCTACTATTTAGTATAAAAACATGACATCTCATGATTGATGATAAGCTTTTATTATTCAGTCGATGAAAGTATAAAAAGAAAACTAGAAAGAAATTTCATCTCATAAAGTTCTGCGGATAAAAAAACCCGTAAAATTCATGTTTAAATAAAACAAAATTATAGCGTTTACAGTGATAAATCATTTTTGAGTTTCAAATAATATTGATCCAACAATTCAAAACCACAAGAAAATGTATATTCTTAAGAATGCTTTGAATTTGAATGTTTAAAAAATGTATTTGATTATAAAAAAAATATTCGGAAGTCTTCACTCGAACCCCATAGAGTTTTTATTTGAATGGAAATGTTAACCCCCCCCCCCTCCTGTCTATAGGGGGTGAGAGAAAAAAATAGAAGATGACATTGTCTCGATATAATTGTATGAACAAAGTTTCAATTTTTTTAACAACATTATAGAAAGAAAAACTAACAAATGTACAAGCACCACATTTTAAAACAGTGTAAAAAGGTGCCTAGACTTATATCCATATTGATTTTCAGACATTAAGGAGTAATTTTGATTTTTTTTTGTGATTTTTTTATACACAGGGGTGGCAGGTTTTGGTAAATAGTCTTAATGATTTAATCATTAATGTACCCTTGTTTTTCTTGTCCTTTCAGGTTTTCCATTTCAAAAGCTACAAAACAAAACCTTGTACATGCAGGTGCTAGATTACGATCGCTTTAGTCGTGACGATCCAATAGGAGAAATAGCCATGCCACTCAGTGATATTGACCTACAAAATGGTCAAACTTACTGGAAAAATCTGCAGCCTTGTAAAGGTCATGCGGTAAGTAATTTTTTAATCTTTTTTTAAATGGCTGTCTATCAGTTCAACCTTTTTGAACTTAAACTCATAGGCTTATTAAGCTGTGTTTACATTGAGTCGATTTGAAGTGATTTTTTAGCTGAAAATTTCAGAAGTCTATAGTCTATACACAGATACACAGATACAATCTTAAAGTGTTATGAAAGTGTATTTACAAACCTTTCTACCTATTAGCATTGCCACATGCACTCAGCTTTGAACTTTTGCTGATCTAATGATAAACATATGACTTCAAGAAACTTTAAAAGATTATGAGCCGCTCAGAAGATTACAATGCTGGTTTTAAGAAAAAAAGCAAAGTCTAGAGAAATCAACCTATGTAAAGTCGATCGGCTTAAGTTGCCAGAAATATGCAAGATAATAAATTGATGCAAGCTCAGCAACCTTAACATGAATATAGCCTTACACTTCTGTTAAAATTCTGTGACAAAGACGCTTTCCTTCCTAAGAAGGCATAAGAAATGTCATCACGCAATGCCATTACTTGTTTCATGCATATTTTGAAAATAGAAAGTCCAGTTATTCCTCATCTGTCATTAGTAAGAACCCCTAGACAATGTGGCCTAAATAGTTGACCTTTGAAAATGGGAAATCAGTTGCTTGATCACAGCCTCAAACATGCATTAATGAAAGATCGAATGGAGATCCATGTGCAAACCTTGTACTCCAGATTGTAGAGAATGCGTCTGACAACTTAACTGCGAATGATATTAGGAGCCAATCCCAAATACATCTAGACTACTTACCTTATCATACATAGTCCTAATGTTCAGTTGTACCACAAACTTGATTGTTAAATATCTGTGAGATGATATTACTTGTCCATGAGTGATAGCATGTAAAGGACCATGGTCATCTATCAAGTGACACATACTTTTGTGCATGGTGACAAATCATAGGAATAAACACCATTACAGGACAATAGCACAGAACCCCACTCTCTATCATGGGCTTGCAGTGGCTTGTAAGAAAGGTGGTCTCATTAGGGATATTTTATTTTAAAAAACACGCAGGATTATGATCTGTTGACTTGTTTTTAGTGGAGGGTGGTCTTTTTAATACGATTGTCTCTTAGAGAGGTATGACTGTTTAGAGGATTGTATTTGTTTGTTTATTTCTTCATTTGTTTCTTCATTTATTTCTGATATTTAGGGAGGGTGACCCATTCAGTGAACTCTATAATAATCTTGATAATGATGATGCCATGAGGGCTGAAATGTGACCATTACGGGCCCACTAAGACCAAATTCCAATTTATTTTGTATAATTTAACAATAAAGATATCATTATCATTTAGCCATGAGATCTTAAAATAAAATAAATGTACTATACAAACAACACTGTGTAAAGATCTGAATGTTGATGGTGCTCCATGTGATAAATACTATGAATTTCTAGGAAAGTAACCTGCAATAGACTAGTATTATCTTCAAGGGGAATGAGAACTCTTCATTTGCTTGTGCTATTGGAACAAGGATTTTACTCACAAACCTGACGGGCTCGTAGTCAAAACTATAGACTTTCTACTACTTTTAACCTCACTTCTTAATTACCTTCCAGACAAATCAATATAAAATACATTCTCAACAAATCATTAAGTTTATGCAATCAAAAAAGCATTTAAGGTTTGGCTACCAAGTAAACAGAGACATTTTTGTCAATTAGAATAGAATATCAAATTCTCTACTTTGTGAATTTAAGAGGCATTTATTTGAAGCAAGTTTATAGGCAAAAGCATATTATATTTCAAGTAAATGTGCAAACTTTCCTGATGTTCTTTCCTATGTTTTGATTTTTTTGTCCTGTTGCTATAACATTTGATCAATAAAACATTTGGGTTGATGGGCTTCTTGTGATATGAAGCTGAGATGGTTGGGGGAGGGGGGGCATGTTAGTATATTGCTTAGCATGAATGAGAATTTTTTGTTAGTGTGGTCCACAATTACAGAAATTGTTCTATTAATTTTATAAGCGATAAAAAAGAAGTTTTATTTCTTCAGAGCGGTTTTATTGTCAATATATAAATTACGACTCGAAACATGTAGGTTTCAAACCGCATATCTTTTGTGTTGGACTTTATCATTATTTTATAAATTACATTTTTGGGAAAAGGGAGTAAGTACTCTATAACTTGAACCAACCATGGATGTAGATTTCTAATTGCAAACCAACTTCAGTGTGAAAGTTCCTTATTTCTACAGTTTACAGAAATGTTAAAAAAAACATTTTTTCTTTTAGCTTATTCTGAACTAGTAACTTGAATGATAGACTTCGAATTGCAAAGTTTCAATTTGAGACCTAGACCTATCATTTGTTCTTTCATTCTTTCAATATAATTGAATAAAATGACAACACATTTTTCTATTAAGAGGAATATTGTCCATAAGTAAAAGATGAAGTGAAACAAAAATTGTTTAAAACAGATCCACAGATGGGCCTACTTTAGAACCAGGTAATTCAATTACTTACATCCAAGAAAATCCTATAATTTCACAATTATCTGTCAAGACAATTGTTGAAAAAGGAAATATGTATTTTTTTCAAATAAAATTAAGTTAAAAGAATTGTATGGGTATCAAATCTTTCTAATGGTTAAACAGGGGCAGATTAAGTCATGCAATTGAGCCATTATAATCCAAAATGAAAAAAGAAATGTGGCTTTTGGTTTTTATAAAAAAGTGTTTGTCAGCATTTGCGTTGCAGTTGCAAATGAGTAAAACTATAGCTCTTAAAGCTCCAAAGAATCAATTCCCCCAAAAATAAAGATTCTTTCTACATCTCATCCATATTTGGAGTCTCAGGAAGACATGTTCAAACATATATTGTCTTCAGATTTTTGGTTTGGGAATTGTACTCTCAGGATTAATCATGATTGAAATTCATCCACCCTTCCCAAAAATCAGCCATTCCGAAGAAGGTTTATTTGTTTTTTGGCCTACGACTTGATTACTTACTAAAACTTAATGATAGTTGATGTGTTTGCACTGGTCTCAAGACAGACGATGGAATCCTTCGCTAATGTTTTGGTAAGATTAAAATGGGAAATGGACTGATTCCATGGTTCTGATTGTTGGATTAAGAAGTAAACCATCAGCACTTTCTCAGAATGGCCCGAAGCTGTGTGCTATAATTCCTAGTAGGTCAACTGTATTGACAATAAGAATGAGATATAGACAATTATGAGTTCTGATATTGTGCAGAATGAAGAGTATGCTCTAGTTGTGAGGATTTTTTTATTGAAAAGGTGATGCTACAGTCAATAGGTATCTGGTGCGTGCCAACACAATACAGTCAGCTATGTGTAAAATATGCAATATAATTTCAGTTTCAAAATATTTATCAAACAAGTTTGAAAGTAATTATTTGTTGCTTTAATAAGAAAGGATTCAGTTTCCAAAAGATAGAGAATCCCCAAGCCTTGACTTTTCCTGACAAAACCAGTAGTATGGATGTAGCATGCTTTGGCTGTGGTTAGACACACGTTTTAATTGATTTAAAACTTTCTTTACATTGAGGTTGAACAAAAAAACTTTTTGCATCTATTCAAAAATGTCTTTCTAACTACAGCCATTGGCAATCTAGGCTACCAGAGTTTCTTTGCATCTTGACACATGAGACTGTGGACTTTTACAATATTTTGTAGATTGCTCACCTATATGACATCACACTGTAGTGGACAAAATGCCACATTTAGTGATTGTTTATGCTTGTATTAAACATAATTCATAAGTTAAACAATATAATATTTCTTATTCCATTTCAAAACTGTACCTTAGAGCCATGATCAGCAACTTTCAAGCCTAAAGCATGTATTTGGTGATAAAAATATATAAACTGTATCTTTGTTTGCATGTAATTTACAGATACTCACAACTGTGAAGTGATTTATTTTATTTTATATATTTTCAAAAAAAGAAAACATAGATATATTTTCAACTGGGATTATCCCCCAAAAGAGTCTATTATAAATCCTCTAAAATATAATGACATGCGTCTGATTCTCTTTGATCAGAGATGATAAACTGTACAGTCCTATCTACCAATGATCATCTTTTTGCATTTTTTTTCACTTTGATTTGAGTGCTTTTAGCTGTTGTCATAGAAACCTATCTTTGAAGAGATGGAATATAAAGTATCAAAGAATCTCTTTAGTATAAAATCCATTATATCATTTATCTCTTCAGGGACAACAGTGAAAAATGCCAGACCTTTTATGAATGCTATCACATGAGAGATTTTCATACAAACATGTATTTTAGATAGTGCTACCTATAGACAGGTTTGCACTGTCATAAAACAATGAGTTTTGGGGAATTTTCTACTTGTAGAGATTGCAAAACAATACAATTTCGGAAACCTTTATAACTGTAGATTATGAATATCAAAAATATTTCAATTTTAAGGAATGCCTTTTTATTACTGTGAATATTTTGCAAGAGACCTACTGTTTTTTTATTTTTTGGGAAATGGCTAAAATTTGAAACATGCTTAGAATCTGCCAATACTTTATAGTGAGGCTTAAATTCTCAAGTCCTAGGAACTTACAATGACTATGGCTTTTTGATGGGTAAAAAAATACTTATGCCAATATGACATCAGGAGGAAAAGGGACTTTTTGGGTTTATGAAAGATAATAATCCAATATGTCTTTACACCATGCTTCAAATGCAAATGCTGTATTTTTTTTACTTTTTTTTATATCAGCATATTCATTTCATTTCAAACCTACTCACAGAAAAGAGCAAAACATTTGGTCAAAGCTCAAGACACGGTCAAAAGTCACAAATGTTAATCATTTCAATAGGTTTTTTGTGTCATCTGAATAGATAACCTGAAAATAAGCCAGTCATCCTTAAA
>JAVSBT010490083.1:0-26469 GCA_033118115.1 Pharyngocirrus eroticus
TGTTCCAAATCTTTAGAAATACCAATATTTATCATGTTATTTACAGTTTAAAAAGTATTGATACAAGTTTGACGCGGTGGGTTCAAAATGACGCGCGCGTAAATGGGAAACAAAAGCCTTTTTTTTTTTGGCCTAAAAGTCACTCCAGGTTGTTTCTGTGTTGTAAGCGTTGATGTCTTTGAAGTTATTTACAGCATACAACACTAGAAAAAGTAGAGCTGCACTCGCTGAAAATTTCACGTGCAGACAACCTGGCTTCAGAATACCTGTAATTGAAAAAAATATAATCAATTATGATCATTAACAAAAAGATTTCTTAATAACATAAAAAAACTGACTTTTAAACTACCAAATATGTATCTGTACCAAATTGCTTTGCTCTGATCCTATTCAACAGACTAATCCGGCCGGCCAGGTATACTCTCTCCTGCAAAACTAAACTGCACTAGCTTGGACCAACCCTTACTGATCAAAACTTGATTTACAGTGCAGTTAATGAGTTATGCATCAAACAAAAATATCATGAAATACTTGTCTGGCCATAACACAGCTTATATGAGGCAACCTGCTTTTTAAAAATAATACTTTAAAAAAGCAAAACAATTATGCAAAAGTCCTTGAAACAATATTATTCCAAAAGCCTTTAACCTGAACAGATTGTCACTATTTATGCCACCCAGCTACAATTTGAATACTAGTAAATTGGAAATTATGATTTTAGTTGATACAAATATTAAGGCTTTATTGCTATATAATCCTTCAAAGTACTATACTGTAACTAGTGTAAAACTAAAAGGTACCCTTTTTTTTAACACGAGCCTTTCATTTTTTTAATGAGTAGCCTGATAGTAACTTTGCTTACATAACTCCCTTCTAACAATTACATTACATTAAATGGGTCCATGCACCAAACCCCATTGACATAAATACAGTATTACACAGACAGGTCCAACTGGATGCTGACCCCAAGCAGGCTCTGTTTAGGTTTATAAGCTTTGGTTTAAGAGGTAAAGTGTATTACGTAATATTATATTTGTTCCCACAGCATTATCAAAAATAATACTTCTACATGCATTACGCAACATATTTTTTATTGACTTTATCATGTGCATGCTGTGTCATAATTATATAATAATAATGATAAGTCTCACCAGCTCAAGTAAGTACTTTTTAGGCTATGAAATTATAGAAACCATTCAACAACATTAAATCGAAAATTAAAAGAGATATTGCAATATCTTATGATAATATAGAAACTCTTAAAAGTTTTCTTGTTGAATACTCATAATAATATCAATATCAATTTCAAGATCTCTGAAAAGTATAGGGTATCAATGGAATATCAGCACTATATATGTGTACATGTATACATTCATTTTTCTTTCATCTTACAACAAAAGCAAAAAAATTGTTGAGAGAGGTAAGTACAATGATCTAGTCATGGCATCTTTCTGGTTAAAGGCAGGCTATATGCATTTAAACCCTTTATATAGTTTAGCTATCTGCATGATACCCAAACCTTCCATGCCCCCTCTTTTTGTTGTTCTGCTCATTGGACTCTACCCCCTGTACATTCAATGCCAGGCTATTATCGCATGGTAAACCCTTATTAAAATAATGAATCGAGACCGATCACTATAAGACAAAAATGGTAAAAAAATGTAACCATCAAATTGCAGACAGTATCCCTTTAAGACCACCTAAATCATAAATATTCCATAAAATGGTATTCTAAAAGATACATCCCCTATTCTAAGGTGCTTCTCTACCAAAATAAAAACCCCAAAACAAAACCTAACTCTTTACTTTTCCAGTTGAAATGAATACTAGAAGTCACTGTTTTCTTTATCCCCAACTGGAAGTTTGATTTGCTACATGCCATATGTTTTATAACTATTTTGGATGAAAAAAGTTTTTGTCTTTTTGCATGGTGACCAGCTGATGATATCATGCATTTTTTTTTTACAGAACCAGCATTTAAGAATAAAAGTTTTCATTTGTGGCATATATTTACCCATAGCATGCAAAAAGCATCAAACATTGAAACGAATTGCTCATAAATGATGACAGGAGAGATTCTTCTTTTCATGCGCAGATTCAGGTCTGTTCAAGTTGAACTTCAACAATATCTATATTGTACAAACTGGCAATGCAAGTTTCATATATTGCATTGCTGGTACTGGTATATACAAAAAGAAAAGTGAAGAAAATATAACTCAATAACCCTTATCTCCAATAGTAAACCATTTATTTCCTCTACTCCTTTTCTTAGCATTAGTTTAAGGGCCCTCTTCATCCCACCACTGCCATATAAATGCCCTTCACTTATTCATTATTATTTCAAACTTGAGATGAAATAGGGAAGATAAATAAATTCTGATCTAAATTCATACCTTAGTGTAGATAAACTTGAACTGTTTACATTGCAAAGGCAAAGATAGAGTGGATATATATATGCCTCAAGAAGATTCATCTTACATCAAGTCATGGAGAACACATATTTGAGTCAATTATAAATGACCAGAGGTCTTGGGATAATTTGCTTTTGTTGACTCAATAAGGCAGATAGCTAGTGAAGTTCTCAACTAAATTCATACATACAAAGTGACTGAAAAGTTCTGATTTGAAAAGAAAAGATAGGTCATTATTCTCAATTGCATATCATTAATAGGGCTTTGTTACAGTATATGGATACTTTGAAGTAAGAAAGCCAATCCGATTAAAGTTTATTTTGGAATTAATGAACTTATTTGGAGTGTCTTTTTTACTTCTTTATATCAAATTGTCCGCTAGTACTGATATGACACTTTGCATTGTCCATTATTCTATTACTTTGATTTGTTTTATAATATCATTCTATCAAAATGCAAAAATAAATGATTTCACAATACCCCCTTTTTATTTGTGTGAAAAAACAACTAAAACCAAGTAAAATATAATGAAATCAATATTAGTTTTTACTTCACATAGAAAGACTGGTACTGCAGCAGTGCGTTTGGATACCAAACACAGTGAGTTTATTGACATTTTATGTGTAATTAAATAAAGAGTCGAAACTGTTTTCAATTCTCGGCGAATCCCTTAATAAAATTGCAGCAAATTCATAGGAAATAACTTTATGTGTGTGTATCCATTTGCAAAATTATGATATTCTGGATGTTAGATTAAATATGAAATTTTAAGAAATCTCTTCCTTAAGCAATAATGTTACGGCTATCCTTAATGACTGAAGACCACTGCATGTTAGGTCGTATAGAATTAGCATAATATACAGCAATTCTACAAGTACACCATATCTCACTTAGCTCAATCAATTAATTAAAGAATAAGTTGAATTAGATAGAAAATAAACATCACCAACAACCATTGCAACATTATAACATTAAAACAACAAATCAAGATAAAGGATTACAAGATTTTACACAACACACAAAATCCACTACAGTTACATAGTGCCAGAAAAGTACAGGGGTATTCAGAATATTAAAAATATATTTTTATGACACTGAAGGTATTTGAAAACAAAAAATTAAGATTTTTTTTTTCATAAAAGGTTAGAGCATGTCTTAGTGGCAACTGGAATTAATTTTAATATAATTTTATCTTCTATGGATATATGAAAAAAAATGCATTTAAAAAACCTCTATGGGCTTGAAAAATGAGGAATATGGTCTGAAAAGGCCCATGTTTTTAATATTCTGAATACGCCTGTAAAATCTAACATTGCTGGAAGCCTATAATCATAGTGAAAATAAAAGCAACCAAATTCATTTCAGGTTTGAACTTTTCAAACTTTTATATCCGATATCTCCTCAATGTGTTTAATGTTTGGGCTCAAATTGTGATTCAGGCAAATGGACGGTGCTATCAATTTCAGTTCCAACTGGAACCAATCAATGTGGGTCAGTTCTAAAACAAAGGGCAAGTCCTTTTGTTGTTTTACCATGAAGATTTTTTTCATCAAGGTCAAAAAAGGTCACTGATACAGAATAATTCAAAACACTTGAAAGTGACATTGGAAGTTTTGTGGTTACTGAAGAAATATCTCAAATTATTAGATACCACTTGATAAACATTCACTTCTTTTCAAACTACCAATGTTATTGCAAACTTTTACAGATTATTTGTATATACCACAACTAAAGGACAATAAATAAATTCAGAGCGTGCAGCCATATTTGATTGTGACTTATTTTACAGTACCATTATCAAAATAAAAACAGCATACTGTGTATAACGTTAGACATGTAATTTCTGCACAGGGGGTTGATCAACATTGCACTAAAATCTTCACATTCAATCTTGAAGTGTTATTTCCTACCAGTCTCAGATGTCCTCTTGAATAAAAAATCTTGTTGTTTATCTTACTGACCATTTGGATACATTGACATTTGACAAGAAACATCCAAATGTCACACACCTACAAATACCTCATACATCTCATAGTTGGGATGATAATACAAAACCAGACATCTAAATTCACAGAATAAGGGGAAGACGAATTGAGTAACTAGATGATTGATTAAATCCCACACCAATAACATGGTTCAAATATGGTTTGAGTCGGGACTAGATTAGTGTCAACAAAGTGGTTTTACCTCAGGGTCATATCACCCCAAATCACCTAGGGCCTATATAGCTCCTTGATGACAGCATGGATCTTGATGAAATTTGAAATATATTAACTGCCACTCAAAGTAGGAAGCTATGCAAAATATAATGACGTTTGAGAAAAATATAGGGTTGTTGTGTATACCACAGAGATTTGTTTTCTATAGCTGTTGCACCCAGAAAAGACCTAGCAAACTTTCATAAAAGTTTGGCAGTAGTTAAAAATATTGCAAAATAAAAAACACCAAAACCTTCCACATTAAAACATTGAATTTTTGTGGTGTAGTAGTTTCAAAGTCAGAGAATCGTGTTTGACATTAAGAATATTTTTGTCCAATGAATCATAACTGCTTAATTAAGGTGCTTTTATATGTCTATAGGTGGTAGCAAGTAAAAAGAAGACTTGTCATCTTTTGCAAAGAGTAGCGGCAGTGGCAAACAGTCTTCTATTTATAATGAAGCCTAGAGGACCCCCATGGAAGAATAATTCAAGCTGAATAGGCTATCTTCCGTAACTAATATATATCAAAACCCTATTCAGCCACCCACAGGAACATGGTGTCTACCTTTGTACAGGTGATCCATTCCTCAGGCATGGCTGTGTTAACTGATATGATAATAATTAGAACATTTACTGTATGCATATGGCAAGAGAGTATATAATAACGGTTGCCAAAGGCAATTTGACCTTGAAGTTGACCCTAATTAATCTGGACTTATGTTCTATCAAAAACTGATGGAAATACACACACATATGACACATAGACTGAAATGAATTAACATGGAATTTGACCTTCTTTGAATATTTAAAATGGCTTTGTTTTTAGGGTGATATAATACCATCCAGTACTAGTATAATTTTTATATGATAATGGTGTTTTTTTCATTATCATACATTGTTTCCGTGGACATGTGACTTCCAGAAGAGCACACACTTAGGAATCTTTTAATTTTCTTTTTTTGATAAACTATACAAGACAGAACTTTACATCACAACATACTCTTTCCATTATTGAGTCAAGTTTTTAATTCACATTGAGCTAAATTAATGTTAAACAAACCCAAGCTAAGTGGTACTATATATACTGACCAGATGTTGAAAACTGCATTTTTGACAAAAGATCAAATGTAGTAAGATTCAAACCCATACTTGTTGGCAGTCATTTACCAGTGTAATAAATAAATTCCATGACTGTTTCCTCTATTACATACTTTTAAGTACATGTACTTATTTCTTCCCATTAGTTTGGAAATCCTTGTTTGAATTAATGGTACCACTGGATATGATTTGACCTCTTAATTTTGATAACTCATACATGGGTATCAATCAATGTTAATTCATCAATATTGTCTGGTCTTGTTTAAATTGAATGGTTTTGCTGTAGCTCAATTTTACTGGCTTGAAATTATTTCAAGTTGATTCTAGATCCATAAAACCAAACCTCACTGAAAGTCATACATGAATTAAGGGTACCCGTCTTCAAATGTCAGGCACCTGGATAAATGAGAAAATGACCTTGGTTCCATTGTCAATGTACCTGACATCTGTGCTAGGGGCCGAGGTATTTATTGCAACCATATTACAATAGCAAAGTTATTTTTGCAGTGTGCATGCAATGAAAAGATATGAACAGGCATTGGGAAAACACCTGATATTGTACCTATATAGCTATAACTTTATAAGAGGGTAGTTTTATCTGGGAAAAAATGAGGGCAAGCATTTATTGTGTTTTTTTGTGAAAGGTTTTGACACAGTAAGCTGGGAAGAAGAAACCCAACAACGTTCCCACTGGCAAACTACTATCAAGCAAGTAGTAAAAGGTTTTGAAGAAAACAGAATCAAGGTTTTGGAAGAAAAGCATAAAACAAGAAAGGCAGGCAGCCAAAATCAGGGACAATTCAATTGTCCGAGATGCCCTTGGGTTTGTTTATCCCATATCTGGCTGGTCAATCATTAAAAATGGCACGACCTATGAGTATAAAAATGACACATTTGGCACTTGTTATTTTGCTTAACCAGTTATGTTATTATACTATAATAATGTCTTGCATTTTCATGAGCAAGTCAACATTTAAACTAAGTGTCCATGTAAGTAGGTGTGAAATAGCAGACATATGACACACACAATTAACAAATAAGCAACTGTAAAAAAAAAAGTTAATGGGATGAATTGACTTGTAGTACAAGGACAAGATGTTGATAATTATTTATAATTACAATCCTGACCTTGAACAAAATCAACAGGTGTTTGAACATCTTTTGTCCTAGAAATTATAAAAATAGAAAAAACAATACAAAAACTACACCTTAGATGTACAAGAATAGTTTGTAGTTGTACAGGGGCATTTAAGGTTATGGTAGCTTTAATACACCCCCACATCAAGCAATACAATCATTGTTTCAACCCCTTCTTAAACCTAACTAGCAAGTAAGTTCTTTTTTTGATCTAGTCTTTAAATTGAACCCCAATAAAAAATATTTCACTGAGCTTTATTCATCCATCTTTAATCGAGCCCTTGTACTTTAAATTAACTTCATAGGGCATATTTTCCTCAGTACCAACCAGATGTTGGCCACTTCACATGACAAGCCCAAAGGAGACATAACATTTCCCATAATACCAGTAAAACAGATGACCTTTAAGTAATAGAAGCACCTTTTAATGTCACTACAATGGTATATTTAAGATCTTTTCAGTATCTTATCAAAGACTCCAATGTCACATTAGCTTGCTTATAGAGGTTTTTGTATATATCATTGGTACTTGTAGAGAACAGTTATTGATGGGTGTTGATGTTTCAGCAAAAATGGTTTGGTTTATAACATTGAAAAAATACATCGATTTGGAGGACCACCCTTTTTCAAAATTGACACATTAGTTGTGATTGATACTATGTGAAATTAAGGCTACAAGAGTCATTGCAGTAAAATTTTACAATAAATTTAATTCTGTTTCTAAAAAAAAATCCATCAAATTCAGTTTATCCTGCTATGTCTAGATTCTGACTGTAGGTAGTTTCAGTTATATTATTTTCCAACAGGTCCACCTGAGACAGTACACAAATATTCTTATGTTAACTAATGTATGTAATCTTCAAAAATGTGAAAAAAAATGAGTTTCTGCGGTTAGATAAAAACCTTTATTTTTTATTGTCTTAGAGTACTGTTTTATGGAATTAATGTGAAAAAATGTCAGTCTGTCTCTGGTAGTAAGCTTTTCAAAAATAATCACAATTTACATCAGGCATTAATGACTTTTGTGTCCAAGGACAACAGTTTTATATAGCTAACCAAATAAAAGGTATACAGTTTACAGTATACTAGTATAAAAGGAATGTACTTATTCTGGATTGTGCTTTTCTTCTATCTGTATTGAGTCTTAAGCCTATAGAAATGTTTCCCACATGTTGAGGTCATTCAGCAGCTTTAAGGTCTTATGTGACATTTTTAAGGACATCAAGAGTCCTTCTGGTTTTTATCAAAGTGTATAATCTTTATATAAGCTCATATTCATAAGTTATTTCAAAAAGTAGGAAAAAGAATTTTGAAGAACATTAAAAGACTAGCATACACTACTAGTATTTGAAAAAAAAACAGTGTTGTTAGTGATATCTGGTGGTAAAATGATATCAACACTACATTTAGTGATACCAATGTATCCCTTTTTGGTGTTTCGTTGTTGCCACGCCGCCCTTATAGCAATCGGTCTTGATTCATTATTTTATAAGACAAAAAGGGTAAAAAATGTAACAATCAAATTGAAGACAGTATCCTTTTAAATTACATG
This sequence comes from Pharyngocirrus eroticus, assembly GCA_033118115.1. Lineage (NCBI taxonomy): Eukaryota > Metazoa > Annelida > Polychaeta > Saccocirridae > Pharyngocirrus > Pharyngocirrus eroticus. Next base: position 8,400 of record JAVSBT010490083.1, read on the forward strand.
GAGCTCTTCTCTGGATTAGGATATTTTCCCATAATATCTTTCCATTAAAAGTACAAATGAAGTGGCATACAGCTTACATTTTTATCTCAACTCAAAATATATCTACATATGCATGGAACTATTTACGAAAGTCCATTACAGGCAAACTTTCAATTTTATGTTGAATGCTGACACCACTCAGAGCAGTGACGATCACCATCTCAATCGAATCCCTTTCATAAACAATTTGATCTTTCAAGACAGGTCATTGATTTATCACTGTGGTGGTATTGGACCCTTACATTTACTATAGGCCTGTGCATTGTTCAGATCCTTTTTGTCAAATGACTGACAACAATGAGTTGATCACTTACTATATCAATGGGTATCAGTCTCCTTTGACAATAGGGTCAGGAATGTTAATAGGAGTCAGTATGTATCTATCAATATACACTTGCACTATTTCATGTAGCCAGTGCATGTATTTTTTTTCATTGAATAAAATATTGTAGAATTAGATTGCATTTAATTGGAGCTCTGTTCAATGACCAGTTTTACAAATAAGTCGCAGATGGAATGACAGACAACTTTCTATTAGTTCAACTATATAGACTTATTCAATTTAGGGTAATTGATCATGTCTAAAAATTGTTTTGCACCATAACCATAAAATTCAAACAAATTGCCTGCACTGAAATCATGAACTAACAGAGGAACAATCATGTATAGCCATGTAAGGCCACCGTTTATATTCGAATGTACCACCAATATTATAATACCTTTTACACTCAAGAATATTTTTTGTTTATTTCACCAATTTAGAAACATGGATTTTCAAGATCAAGAATTGTAAAAACTGCCCTAACAAAAGAGTGCCCCGTTCAGATTAATGTATTATGCATGGAGTTTGTTAATATTCCCAGCTCAATACCCATAGACTTCAGTTTGAGGTTGTTTTTTCCCTGATTTTTAAAAAATGTATGGCCCTTTGATCCATTTGATGACAATCACATTTACTTCAGTGCCTTTCTATTAGTTAATAAATCCACATTCAACTTTTATATAGCTGTACATATTTACTAAATTTTATAGCACCCTATCACTGATATATAGTGCTCTAGAGCGCTGTACATAAAATGAATATTTTTTCACAAAGGATTGTTTTTGTACAGAACATATTTCAACCCAAAAGAATCAAGGTAAGATGATTCCCTTATAAATGCAATATGTTTCCATGCTGATGCATGTATACATATCATGTTTTTCATAAAAAAGATATTTGCATCATGTTTATAGTGGGAATGAGGTATTCTAGAGTCAGACACACAACTTGGCAAGAAATCAGACTACTTAATTCTCTTAGCATGGGTGCAAAATATCCTACACTTGAGAGAAATATATTGGATCTTTCAACCCTGGTTATGTGATTCAGTTTAATGTGGTTTTTTTTTCATCTTAAAATATGACCATATTTGAAGCATGTCTTAAACAGTGGGTGATATTAAAATGAAATAAACTAAAATCTGTTTTACCAATGTTACATGAACAAGAAAAAATAGCCATTCACACTGTCAATAAGAACTTGTTCCATCTCCTATTTTTGCAAGGGTGCAAGATATATATCTTTTTTTGAATATATAATAATAGATTTGAAAACAAAACTTTCCTTATGCACAGTATGTATATCAAATAATGAAAAAGTCGAAAAAAATAAGATTTGCAGTTTGAAACCAAACCATATCTTATTTTGTTGGACTTTTTCATTATTTCTTATTTTTAAACATTCAGTGATTTTTTTTCTTCTCTAGTCTAGTCAATGGCTTTTTCAAAAGATAAAAAAAACATAAGACCATAATTATTTAAAAAGGCAATCTTGTGGAGCATATGATATTCTGAATCCTACCCCACCTAAAAGTCTACAGTATAATATATCGTACTGTATTGATGCTTGGCTGCACGCACATACAAACATGCGGGGAGGTGGTTCCATTATAAAATGTAAGATTTTATGGTTGTAAATCACTTGGAAAACACATTCTGTAAAATAATACCTAACAATACACACAGTATAGTTCATTGAAAGTGCATAAGACACTTTAATTCATAGACCGTAACCTATCATATAGAAAAATAATTTGAACCTAAAGATAGTACTTAAAGTTATCTATTATTCCACCAACTGCATCAAGAATTAGTACTTTCAAAAAGGTGTCAATAGGAAATGGATACAAGTGGTCTAGCAGTTAAAGAACTTTGTTGGTGGCCAGCATTCAAAAATGCCTTCTGTTGTTATTTTTGCTTTGGTATCATACACTCTTGGAAAAAATAATGATATATTGTGTTGTTAGTGATTTTTAGTGGTAAAATGGAGTCAACACTATATTTAGAGGTGCCATTTTGTGCTGTTATTTTTCACTAATGATACACTATCAGTGATTTATAGGCACCACTATATATAGTATTCACTCCATTTTACCACTATATATCACTAACATCACTATTTCTCTAATAGAGTATAGTGTAAATTCTGTAAAATCTAACTCTTGTCACTAGGTCAACGCTTAACCCCAGTGTCTGTAGCACAGGCAATTACAAGTTTTGACTCCCCCTGGGCAGGATACTAGTCCATTACATATAACTTTTTAAAAATCCTATGCTTAGCCCTTGAGTACCCATGATAATACATAGTAGACATTCATGTATACATGTAAACAACATTCTCTAGTTATATTGGGAGGCTGTTAGTTGCATTTGCTGTTGAGAATATTTGTATTTCAACACTTTAAATCTGACTATACACAGTGACATTAATGCTGTGTACAATGAATATTTATGGACTTTCAATCTGAAGAACTGATTAATTTTGACCATTGATAAAGAGCTGGTATTTGCAGAACTGGCAGAGGTCAAGAATGTAATGTGACTACATTCTGGTTTGTGTTAAATTTCATTCAGACTTGTGTTAACAACATTTTGAATACAATGAAATACCTCCATGAAGGGGGGGGGGGGGGTACTTCTTAAAAGGGGTAAGGCCATTTCAAATTGATCAGTTGGTCTATGGATATGCGACCAAACCATTTTTTTTCGTGATTGATAAGTCTTTTTTTTTTCAAAATGTAGCTTTTTTTGTCAGATTTAGGCAAAAATATCCATCAAAAACTCTGTAGGCTTGTATGTATACTTTTTCAGTAAGACATAGAGAGCTATAAAGAGGGTATTTGTTCAATAAAAGATATCTATGCATACTCGTTACAGTATAAATCAGAACACCTCACTCCTTTCTGTTGTGTCAATGTACAAAGCAGAGTGTTGTCTATAAGTTACATGGAGATAAATAATGAAAAAAGTTGACCGTGCCGTGCCAATTTTTTATGTAAAAATATCCATTAAGCAACTAATCATATTGGCATGGCCTAAGGTATACATTCATTTTGAAAGAGAAGGAAAAGGAAAAAGTTATCAATCTTTTGAATAAACAACAACATCCATATGTAATCAATATATCATACCATGCAACATAACCAAAGATTGAATTTTAAAATTTGCCTCCTTCTCGTATTTTTCAAAATTAACAATAATGCATGTTTTCATGAGCTTTAATTCCAAAGTTCTTGCATCTTATTACATGATTTTTTTTCATGTAATAATGAATCATAATGAATTTCCTATTAGAAATCATGCATGTTCATGCATTCATAAAAAGTCCAAATCAAAGAAAACAAATCTTTAAGGGCAGTAGTCAACAGGCCCTTATAACTCAAGGAGAAAAAGAGTTGAACTAACATTTATAACAAGGTCTGAGAACTGAAAATATGCAAATGATGGGTCAGTGACAAAGCATGCGCCTAGAGATCAGAAGGTTGGGGGTTCGATCCCCAGTCATGCCCCTTGTCTGTGTCCTTGGGAAAGGTACTAAGTCCCAATTTCTCTTCTTCACCCTGGAAATATCAAATGGTCACCAGAAAGACCCTGGGAAAGTAACCTATAATAGACTAGCATCCTGTCTAGGGGGAGCAAAAGCTCTCAGTCACTTGTGCTATAGAAACCTGAGATAAGCATTGGCCTGATGGGCCTTTTTGGCTCAAATATGGCTTTACTGAGAATCGAAAAGTTTTTGTGTGTTCATGTATTTCCATACATTTTGATTTTTATCAGATTAAACTCTCCTGAACTCTTTTGTTTGATCTTGCCTCTACTATATTCTTCCCCATCATCTGACCAAATGAAGCATAACTGACACTATAGATATACATGTTGTGTGTGCTTCCCCTAGTTAAACTACAATGTATTTCACAGCAGCCGTATTGAAATGTTCTGATTGAATTCATATAAAATCAAAGAATTAAAGTGATGTTAAAGAACATTTGAACCAAGTTGTGTCAATTTGATATCTTTTCACCTAAAATGTAAGGCTGAAATATATACACACAAAGGTTAATTAAAGTGTTGTATGCTATAATTTATTCCATTGAATCACTGGAGTCTTACAGTCAAATATTATCCAATTGTACAACTTTTCAGTGTACATGTACATGTATTATGTATACATGAGGACCTTCCATAAGTTAGAAATTCAAAAAAACTTTAATAAAGACAAAAAAAGAAACTCACCTGTACAAAGATGTCAGTGCTTATGCTGATGTCCTAAAGGTCCACCGGCAAAATTCTTCCTTTTTTTGCCAACTTTTGAAAGATATCTAAAACCCTATGAGTAGTTGTGGTTGGCATACCTCCATATACCTTACATACTTGATCTATTGATCAGCCGGAGTCGCCTGTAACAATAGCCTTTAGATACATGTCGTGAATGATCTTCAATGGATCTCTGCTGGCCCCACTCTGTAGCTACTCCACCAGTAGAACATGATCGTGGTATGTGTATTAGGGTGGGTGTATACCGATGCACTGGGATGACTTTTATTTACCAGTGGCAGTGTACTTTAAAATAATAAGATGGATCTATGGATTTAGAAAGTGTCATAAAAGTAAGAATGGTGAAATATCATGAATATATCTTGAGAAATGAAATGAAGAAAGGATAGATCTATGACTGATAATGTGATATTCTTTTAATATTGTATTTGGGTGTTTTTCTGTTCTTTCAATAAAACAAATAAAACACAGAAAAAATGATCAAAAATCAAAATGAAGTGAATTAATTGATAAAAACAAATATGAAATATATATGAAGTTTTCGGGTGGGATTAAAATGCAGTGGTATATATCCTACAGTGGCATATTTGTGACACCACAAACAGGACATTTCAGACCAATAGGCTGTGTTTTAATCATTTTATTGCTCTTCACTGAATACTAAATACATTATTTCCCAGTATATGGGTCTATTTTAAGAGCATTGGCTGTAATTTTTTTTAAAAAATAGTTTTCCTCTACCCACTCACTTTGTGGAGATTCATTGCATTGAAATTTCAATGATATTTGAATTCAAATGAATATACTTTTGAAAAATTATGGTTATACCATTTTGGCAATCACCAAAAAATGACCCAGACCATCTAATCAATTTTGAATGGCCTTATATAGAGAGAAAATATTTCAATTTATTGTAAAGCCAAGATAGTTTTATAACATAGCCAAAAAAGTTCCTCACCAAAACCAAACTCTTTTGATGAGTTACCTGATGTGCTCATAGCAACCTTAAAGGTTGTTTAACAATAACATTGTATTTTCTTTGATATGTTTATACACAGGTGTTTCATACTCTTTGAGCATTAAGGGTGGACAACACCACACATGCCAGTAAAACCTCTTGAATAAGATTGCTTTGGAATTCAAGCTAGAGGTGGTCTTAATAGAGGGTTGGTCTCAATAGAGAGGTTTGATGTATTATAGGAATTAAGGATTATAATATCAAAAAGGCCTGGTGTTAGATTTTGGGAGATGGTCTTTTAAATTAGAATTTAGATTGAAATGGACTGTAGACAGTTTCAATAGTTTACAAAAAAAGTCTTTTTATTTTGAAAAACAAAATGAAATGATATGAATTGATAAGAAAAATGGTCATGCTTGGTAAATTTCTGTATTATTGATGGGTAAATTGTAGATCAATTTAGAACACACCTTCCACCTTGTGTCATTTCCTAAAACTAAAGTAAAATTTGTCCACATACTGAATAAAGTATCATAGTTTGTTTTAACAAAGAAAATATCAATTTTATGAAATAAGTTAGAATTGACAAAATACTTTTAAATCTCCACCAGTTTATTTATCTTTCATTTGGTAAGCACTTAGCCCCTTCACCTAATAAAAAGAAGCCTAATGATTATAGAGAGCAAGAATTATTTCACATTGAAATTGACATCAAAACATTAAAATAATTCATGTTTTTACTCTTTTTGATATGAATTAATTGGTTCCCATGGTTGATATGAATAAATATTGCCTATTATGATTGACTGAAATAAATGATGCAATACTAAATGTTCCTCCACATCATTATATCCTTGTATGTATGTACATAAATATATAAGCACTGCACATGTAAGTTTGATTTTTAAATACTTAATATTACTATTTGAAAGATTGCACAAAGTATATCCGACTGGAAAACAGCAAAGGTAGTCAAAGTTTATTATGTCTGTATCTCTTATACATTTGATATGTATATTTTAATTCAAGAATTCACAAGAAACAGTCTAGAATCACTGTGAAAAAAATATAATACAACTTTTTTAGGTTCTTAGTATCAACTTGTATCACATTAAAGTGCAATTCCCCTATCCCTGACATTTTAAAATTGCCAAATTAATTACACATTTTAGCACATGTGTGTCCTTTAGCAAATGTGTAAGATTTGAGTTTCTTTGACCTTGACCCCAAAATGTGCTAATGTTCTGAAACACAGATAATTTTTGAACTTCTTTTTTCTCCTAACCTTACGTGTACACGAATTAAGACAATGCTATGGATCATTTGACCACAATTCAGGAATTAACAACATATGGTCGCATACACTTTTTATGTTGTTTATTGACAGATTATTAATATTGTGTATTTTTATTTGTCTTCAACAGTTGGCTTCCCTTTTGATGGATTGCTTCATTCTAGTTTCACGAAGATCTTCTCTCATTCCATCTGCATCTTGATCGTACCCGGCCATGCTTTGTCTGTTGTTGGCTCCCTTACTTGCAATTTTTTTCTTTCTGATGAGCGAGGTACCTGACTCTGTAGAGCTTGTCTCTGTCCAGGCATCTTCTTCAGCAATGTTGTTAGAATCGTCTTGGTACAGAAAATCAGGATCTTTAAATGAAATTGTCCATCCATCCGAGACATTCTTATCTTCAATAGAGGGGAAGATATCTAATGGATTAAATTCATCCATATTTCTAGGCTCTGCCATGATGTTTTCCAGTTTAAATGTTTCTTCATTCTCCAAGTCAGCGGTCTTAATATTCAGAGGTTTCATTGTGATGGCATACCTAAAAACTAGAGAGCTGCAAATGGTCTGCACACGTTGGTATTCTTCATTTTCTTTGAAATCAGTTAAGTTTTCTGCTCTTCTCAATACAATTTCATCAAGGGTTGGAATTTCACATATCACATTCCTCGTGTCCCCACCGTAGTGATATGCCATAATTGTGTCAGGCCTGTAGGATTTTACAATTCTAAACACACCAGAAATTTCTTTTTTAAATGGTGGGGGCCAACCAAACACCAGTTTTATGCAAGTGGATGATATTTTGCAAATGTTCATAATTCCTTCCATCTGGTACACAGACCCTTGCTCTTTGGTTTTCTTGGATCCAAGAGTATTATAAATGCCAGGATGTGCTAAGGGGATGCAAATTTCTCTGTCTTTATGATCTGTGCATTTCAGGAATCGTGTTTTTGCCTCCTTTTTGGAATCCTTTTTAACAACCTCATTCTCCATATCTTCCAACTCCTTAGTTTTCCATACCTTTTCACAATTTTCCACCACTTTCAAAATTTCACCAGGATAAATTTTCTCCTCTTGTAATATTTCAAGTTCTCCATTCTCTTCTTTTGATAAAAATCCTGCTGTTAAGGTCCGAACCAAGAAGTAGTTGCAACCACTGGTGGCAATCGTTTGGATTGTTGCATAATGACCCACCTTCTTATTGTTCTTTGGAACCACCTCAAACCAACCTATAAAAAGTAGAATATAGCAGATGTATTTTGATGTAAGCTCATTTATGCATTATAAATATAATTATATAAATTGATGAAAATACTAAACTTCTCAACTGCACTAATATGAATATTTTCCATAGCTTTCAAACTAATCACTAGCTCTTGTTCACTGGTAAATGTTTTTTTCATCAGCAGATGTATGATAATTATGAGCTATAGTAATGAAGCAAAATAATGTAAATGTTTATACAGTACATAAAAGCCTTTTTGTACAAAGACTATTGTATTTGTAACTTGTTTACAGTAAGCTTCTCACCAGTATCACGCTTAAGGGGAATATATCATTTATATTCACAAATACAGCTTTGTTCTTAGGACTTACATAGTCTCGAAGAAATGAATTTTTGTTTTGCTTGGTTACGTTTTACCCTCATTGTGTTATTACAACTGTCACCATTGCAGTCATGCTTGCGTTCATTAGGAAGTTCATAAACTCTTCTATCGTTTCAGTTCATTTAAAAGGGCAAAGGGGCATAAGAACTCCTCCTCCATGATGACCTGTCATACTGTTACATACATAAATTAGTGCAATTACCTACTTTATTAGTTTATAACATTTTAGAATTTAGTAATAATATAATACGAATACCTTTGTAATCTTTTGGAATTTCCACATAATCACCAGTACCAATATATTCATTTTTCTTAGAATTCAATTCCATATACTCTGCTATGATTTTGGTCCTACGTCTGGCCGAATACAGCAAAAAGGGCCTCTTCATGTCCACCAAGGGACCCCACTCGACAGGCGAGGGACTATCAGAATCGAGTAAAACCATCTGGGGTGGCTTATGCTCGCTTGCTAACTTTTTCAGAGTTTGTTTATCACCCCACTCTAAAGACGCCATTTTTTCAGCAAGCTTCGAACTGTCTTTCGAAAGTTCAATCCTCTGTTTAAGTTCCTTATATTATAATTTGATGGATTCCTTCATTTGATATCCAAATGATCCTGTCTTAAAACTTCCTCATGTCTATCTATGGTCGCTCTTTTTTCTTATTTTTCCTCACTCATGCTGAGTTGAGACCTAAACTATAACTTATAAGTACAAGTGTATTGATTCATACTGTAATCGTACTACAAGTTTTAAAGTCTTTAAAGACCACTACAAATATTATGCATTAAGAAGGTAGACACATTTATGGCCATTCAACCGTGAATGAATTCCTTAAACTGTCCACATTGTACGTTTATTTAGTTTCCAAACACGTCAGCTCGGTCATATGATACGGAAAAAAATACAACCATATAAATATGCATCTATTCACAAAGTAATTATGTGCTGTTCAAATTTATGAAGACATGTAAGAAAACATCTAACTTCTGTATAACTTTGAACATTAAACGTGTCCCCCCTTTTATCAAGCCATAGCCCGGTAGCAAACTAGAAAATGGGACACGCCTTTGCTTCACGCATCATCGAATTTGAGTTTCACGTCTACCGTCAGATGGCATACCTGAGTGGAATTATTTTGCACACACTGTAATAATTTCTGTAAACTTCTGTTAAATGGTTGTTTATTTTTTTTAACTGATCATTTTTACCTTACAAAAGTATATAAACGTATATAAACACATACATGTATCAAATCAGATGCGTTTTTAAAATTCGTCAAATGGTTCTATTTTTGTGTTTGCCTTTTTTGGGCACATTTCAAGCACAACAGTTATATTTATAAAAAAAATACCTATGTTTTAGACTTAGCCAGGAGGAGGAAAGGAACTTTGCTTTTATTTGAAAAAATATTCCAATCGTTTAAATATTCTTTACTATAATTTACTTCACAGCAATTCCAGCATGCAAAATGTTGACTTTAGTTATTATTGCAAGGTATCAAGGTTGAAAGTGAAGCATTTATTACGAATCTATAACCCTATATAGACCAATAAGAGTGGATTCATAAACACATTTTAAAGAACAAAAGACGTTGGGGATAATAAAAACATACAGAAAGCTATAGGCCTGCAGTGTTACAAAGAGAAGTTTTCCAACTAATCAAATAGCCGTTCTTTTTATACAAAGTCCCCCTTCCATATGAATCTGAAAAAATCAAAGGCTGGTACTATCCATTTTGTGATTGATTTGTCAAACATGGGAAATAATACCTGACATTACCTTGTACTTTATGTCCTATAACAGGTGTATATATTAGATGCCTCATTAGACACAAGCCATGGAATAGTTGTTATGAAGTATGGATAACGAGTTCTGTTATTTTAAACAATGGCCCAGCTTCTAATTGATTCTTTGTGGGGATTGCAGACAACCAAGACAGAAGTTTTAGGACAAAAAAAAAATGTAATATTGGTTTTTACAGAAACAATACACGAATTAAAGCAAGGCCTACTTTGAGCAAATATCAAAAATACTTAGTAAATGATAGTATAATTATTCCTATAGTGGGGGTAATATGAAATACATATAGGATACCAATGCATGCATTCCGGCATGATTGTTCAAAGCGTTTATGGAAGGAAAGCAGATTGATAGACATGTTTATAGCATCCTCTTGAATTCTATGTAGTATAGTAAACTCAAGAGGAAGCAACAGTACTTTCATCACCTCTACAACCACAATTTAACAACAGTTATACTTATACGATAGTAACAACAACAGCAATCCAAGAAATATGGTAACCCCCCTCCCCATCACCGGAAAAAAAAACCAAGTAGCCAACAAATATTTTGTTCAAAAGGCATTTAATATGCATACATATTATCATACAGTATAGCATTATATTTTATATATCTTATCTACATATCAGACCGTACTCTAAACAGATAAGCAAACAATAAAAAGGTCTTTAACCATCCCACACACTTTTTAATTTTGTACAAAATGATGGTAATATTTTCAACGCATTGGAAGTTTTTACTAAAATGTTCAATGAGTAAACAAGTTTTTTTAGGATTGTTATTATTTAGCTGCATTTCTATGCTAGGTTTATAAAGAAATGTGTGATTTTTAAAATTTCGTAATACTTTCCACTTCTCAGAAACTACCAACTATGTGCAATGTAGCACAGGATAAGATTTCCTTTAAAAAAATACTTTTAATTTATTTCTAAAGAATTTTTTATTTCAGCCTTCTTAAATATCCGCTTTAATGAGTACACAATATGGTTTTAAAAAAAATCTCTTTAATTATTTCTAAATCAAGATTAATGAACTATAGGTGATTGGTCTTTTGTGTATTCTAGTCCAATGTACAAATTCCACAAAAGAGTACATAAAAAGGAAAACATTTCCTAAACATTGTTACAAGAAGACCATCTTGCTGATTTTGCAAACAAGTGACCAGAAAATTAAATGTGAAATCAGTGAAAAATCCCAAGCTCTTAGCTGACAGAAACAGGTTGTTGGTCCGCGGGGTAGATCATTCGTTAAGCGGATATTCCATTTAGATTTCCAGCCGAGTTAAGACATAAGAGGCCCCGGCCTGACATCAAACACGCAATAATAGACTTGAGCCAAGAGGAGACGAAATCGGGAAGCCATGTGCACAGCTGGGTATTCTTGGCATTACAGCATACCCAGAATCTGTTGCTATGGTAACAACCCAAAGACCTGAAATCATGACAAACACGCCCAATGAAACATATTGTTAAAGATCTACCACAGGTTATGACAAATATTTCTCTGTCCGAATCGGTATTCCTATTGTTATTAACATGCCTAAAATGCACGTCGTCAGTGTTTTTGTTAAAGTGCAACAAATGGAAAATCGATGGCAAAACTTTTTCATTTGCTTTCTGTAATAGATTTACCTTTGATAAAATTCAACGAAACACCTGTAATGTCCCGTGTTTATCAATTACTGCTCCGAAGCTCAAAGCATTTACTGTGATTTTGTTACAATGAGTTCTTCTAAGTGTAAGGGTTCTTTTTTGTCTTCTGTTCAACATATTGTCTTCACGTCCTGTAAAAGCTTGGGGCAAGTCAAGAAGAAGGAGCCTGAGACATTCTTGAGTAATGCATTTTACAAATTACATTATAGGCTTCAACACAGAAGTGTGGCAAGCGTTATGTGAAAATTCTTGGATCAAATAATAGACTAAAGATGACATTCAGATTCGACTCATCATGGATGGTGTACAACTGTATACGTTGATATCTCGATTGTTTTGGCAATGTATATTAAAAATCGTGGATAAAAACTGAAATGAATTGGCTCATGATACAATAAATGCTTAAATGCTTAAATACTAATATATTTTAATTTCTTTTTCCTTGTATTTTTTTAAGAGGAAAATCCATCTATTGATTTATAATTAATTTCAATTTTCTTAACTTTTTGTCAGGGGAGTATGCGGGGGGGGGGGGGGTTATATTTTTTCTGGTGACGCTATCTATTTTCATATATCTGGTTTCTATGGTGCATCTATTTCATTGCCAATTATCACTTGTTATGTAATATCATGGCTGTGATGGTCTTGTTTTGATTTGAGATATGTTTAAACACTGTTGCTGTAAATGTAATTACTTCTTCTACATGTCCAATGGCCTCATAGTTTTAATTGCATTGTGATTAAATTGTAGCTTGGAAGTTCGGATGATTTTTGTTTTCCTTACTTAATGTTGTTTTAAAATTAAAAATTACAAATTACAAATAAAAAAATTCTATATCCCGATGAGTTTGTAAAAATGGCCTGGAATTGCTTTAATTTTAGACAAACCAGCTGCAATTATAACTTAAATTAGTTTAATTCCCCAATTTTAACTGCATACGATTTTTTTTAGCACAAAGAACATAAGTTTTTTTCTGCTGTCTAATTTTGAATTAGTCTGTGAATAATAAGAAAGGGAAACTAAGCTATTTACAAAATGTGTTAAGTAAGTCACTAAATACAATGTAATATAGAATTGCAAGTAAAACTTTCCTTATGCACACAGTAATAATACAAAATAATTAAAGAATCCAACTGACTTGTGATCTTACTATTAAAATAAACCCTGACGAGAATCTTTGATGACTTGAAACATAATAGGTTTTAAACAGTTTTACAGTTGGAGTTACTTACTTTTTTGTATACAGTATAATATATGATTCAATGCTGTAATATTATCAACAGTGAAATATATGAATGGAACTAGTATAAGGCCTATATCATATGGTAAGCCTTTAAATGGTTTCTTTATTCATTTTCACACATTAAAGATTTTCCCAGATGCCCTTTCCTATAGTAACCTGTTAACTATACATCCACACCCACCCTTCTCCACACCTACATTTATACATGTTCTATAGATAATGGTTACTTTGGAAATGGAATCAAATAACATATCAAGATGGAACCCCTATGCATAAATATTGCAATACCTGTGATGAAAAATATTACAGAAAACAACACATGAAAAGTGAAAGAAACAGAAAAGAAATACTTTTCAAAACAAAATTAATAATAATTTTATTTGCAATACCAAAAATCAAGAGGAGTGAAAACTTTGTATGATAATTTCAGTGTTTAAACATGTATGACAAGATACCATGAACCACAGGTGTATCCAAGGGAGAGAAAGAAGTGCAGGTGATGTTTATGAAAGTAGTCGCCAAAGTTCTTGCAATCTATTCAAAAATATTTCCATGGGATAATTTAATTACAAGAGTTCTAGGACGCCATTATGCTATTCAATCAATGTTAGAGCACTTCTGGATCAGGTGTATTGTCATTAGTAGAATCTATATAAACACAAATAATAAAGGAAGACTTCCATTGTCCCAGCACATTTGTCATTCATTTTACTATGATGAATCAATGGCCGGTTATTGAAAATAAACTAATCACGATGGTAACCAAATACGACAAAAACAGAAAAAGTATATGTAGGAATTGGAGCCAAAAAATCAATACTTTTCTTGAATTGAAATAGAGGGAAGAGAGAAGCTGTCTAAATTTCCGCATTTAGCCCTAAAATTAAGATTAAATTCCAATTTATCAGTGTATCAGTGTGTTTTATTACAAAATAGATATTTCATTGTACAAAAGTATTTTTTTAAAGGTAATATCCAAAGTAACAATTCTGGGTATTTATTGAAGCACAGTATATTACTTGATGGTTTCAAGCAATATATATAGATATTTTTTTTTATATAGGCCTATACCTTTTAGACAGACATCCACAGTGACATCATGCGAAAGTACATTTATATATTTCCGACCAAAAGTCATCCCAATTTGTGAAAATTGTCCATCCTGGTCCACGTGATGGTTTCCACTTACTTTAATGGAACTCACGGCAGGTAGAGTAATTGGAATCAAACTTGTGCTTCCTGGAAATAAACTGAAAAGCTTTAAAATTATAGATACCATATGAAGGACAGTAAATCCAGGTATCTGACAGGAACGATTTAAGACCTAAGTGGTGAAGACGTAATCAGTTTTGGACGCTAGCTATATTGGACACAAGAATGGAATATCATATCACTCAACCATAAAAAAATATGAGATATTTGTGAAAAAATCTTTGGCTAATATTGAATCAAATCGTAAATAAGTTGTTCAAAAGCCGCTATAAATCAAAAGTCAAAGTACATAACCTTTTTTGAAAAGAGAAAAATGTGAATAAATAAGTTCTTATCATAAAGGAGGATGCAATCAATAAGACGATAAAACAAAAATTGTCTATTAGTATTATGTAAAATACAAGGGAAGTAACTTTCATCATCTATGCATAGCATACGTAATAATGGGTATTCTACAACGTGAGGTTGAACGTTGTTTTGTCCTTATTGGTATTACGTAAAAGAATTTGACGTCATCAGACGTCCTAAGAGATTGGGTTGGTTATAAAACAACACTGGCATTTTTACTTTAGGGCTTGGTAACCAATGGTTTTACCCTAATTTTGACAAGCTGTATCCAAAAATGTTGAATAGTAATGATTACCAAGCTGAAAAATGCCGCTGATGATGTCAAATAATTAAAAACCCCAAATGGCCTTCTCATTGTATTAAAACATATGATCAAAATGATCACAGCGTTTTTACTCACTGATACCACTCATACCTCTCTGCACTTGATGTAGCATATATAGCCCCCCAAAAAAATTGATGACTAAAACTATTTTTTTTTCCAAATGGCATAAATTCTACAATTTTCAAGATATTAAAAAACAAAAGACATTTATGATTTTGATTTTTTTAGGGGAGGGGGGGGGGGGTTATATGTTGCATCTTAAAAAGTTCACGCCACTTTTAAGTTATATAAAAGATAAAGAGTCAAAAAATATATACATTTATATAAGACCAGCATGCACACCTAAGAGTGTACATGACAACATCACATCCTTTTACCTTTACATGAGAATGATCACTGCATGGGTGTCAACACCTAGTGCCTAGATTGAACCTCGATAAACCCCATGAATTTGTTTACACATTTGCGCAAATTCTAAGGACAGGTTTGTTATTGTTAATATGTTTTCTCATTTTTTTAAGGAGATGCAGAGTGATTAATTAGAAATTAAATTGATATTGGGTTATAAATATACCATGCAATTATAGTCCAGGCATTTTAAGGAAAATAAGGGCCTAACCCAAAACAATATTTTCTTCATTCTATCCCCTTTTAAATCTTAAAATGCTTCTAAAATATTTAGCCTTCAGAATTCGGACCGGGACTTTTTTTCTGTCAATAAGTACATTAAAATGGACCAGAAACCACCAAAACGGCTGAAGTTGCAATTTGTTTTAGGTCAAAAGCTAAAATGCCTGGACTATTAACACAATAAAACCCTTGAAGCTCCCAAAATAGTAAACATTATATTTTTAATTTATTTAAAAAATGACAAGACTACTTAAATGGTCAATGACCTATGAGAACAGGAAGTCTCATTGAATTATTTTTGATTTTTACATTATCAAAGGCAGAAAGAATCATTTTAAAATGATCATCACAATGATGATCATCATGACTATAATCATAATCAGGATCATGGTCTGTGCATCATCAGTAATCACCATCTTCAAAAAAATGTTTTTACAGCTTTTTTCTGAATGTAAGTTGTAACTTTAAAAGATTCTTACTGATCTAGGGTTAGAATAAAGTCACATTAAAATAATAATGCTTATTTTTTGTTATGTATTTGGAGTGATTGAGGTGGTGATTGATAGATAATTCTTGTGTTTATTTCATCATGTTTGCAAAACAAAACAATCTGTTTATACACATTGTACACTCCAGTTCTTTTAGTTTATTAACAATATGTATTATGTCATTTGCTTGTAAAATTATCCTATCTTGTCTTATCTTGGTTTTTTATACAGACATTGTCATAAAACACAATAATCATTGTTCACTGTGTTGTATAATTTGCTGTATAAACTGATTACCCCCCCCCCCCCTTCTCTACATTCACTTGAAATTTAAAAAAAAAACCACCAAAGATATCTATATTTTGATTTATTTCTTTACTTTCTATTTTGAAATTGTTTCTGAATTATCCATCATCAAATACAAAATGTGACTAATGAAATGGTTATAATGAATGGAAAGGGCACTGGAGAATAATAGACAAGTAATCCTAAATGGGAAAAAGAGAAAACAAAATGTATCTATGGTGATGACAATAGAAACCATTTCAAGAAATAGTAGTAATAGCAAAAGTGTAAGCTTTCCATTGAAGGCACTCTAATCATGATGATTAAAAAGTAGCATTGGTGGTTAGGCCAGGACATCACCAGCCGCTGCCTAGTGCTTCATTAGAGCAGAATCTCGTCAATTCTTTGAGATTCCAGGAAGCAAAACTGATGGGTCGGTATTCAATGTCTTGCGATCACATTGCTTCTCGTTAGGAGTAAGTAGTTTTGTACTAATTGCAAAAGCAGGTATTGTGTTAATTGCCATACCCATTTCATTTTCAGGAAAGTATACTGGTGTATGGAGTTAAAACTATTATCATACACGTATATGGGGAGATTAATGCTTTCTTTCACTTTGGTTATTTTCATATATAGCTTACTGAGGTTTTGTTTTGTGGTAGTCTGATTCTGAATGCACTATAGTGTGTCTTTGTTTCAAAAGTTTTCCCATAACATCATGACAAAATCCAAGATTGTTTAAAAAAAAAAAGCTTTTAGATATCACCTTAAAACAATGACCATGATTCATGAAAAACAGTTGTCAACCTACATACATGTTACTTTTTGCTAAATGAAGGGCCCTTAAAGTCTTGCGCTGGGATCTGCATTCAACTAAAAACGGATTTCCTGGAAATTCTAAATTCCATGAAAACTCAACATGTAACTCAACCACCTGGATAGCAGAAAATGTCCACCTCCACGATATTCCACAGAACAAAAATGATGTCAAACAAATACGCTCAATTCAGAGTCACAGAAATATGGCCAAAGGACATCACATATAGGACCTTCTTAGTTCTTGCTGCAATGTGTACCTTGTTAGGCTCAACAGCTTATGAGCTTGCAATATTCATACCTCCCACTCCCAGTAATAGGCTTTTAAAAATCCTCTAATGATTTGGATCAAGGTTGTTTTGCTCACCTGGGATCATTTCATGGAATCTGGTGTCAAATATGCTTCCAAGGCGATAAGGGATAGATTTTGATGTGTGCCTACTTGTGCCATTACATTTTGTTTTTATAAATGTCTTATTTAACAGTGTATTTAATGTATCATATTATTTGCAAGGTTTTTTTTTAATGTTTAAGAATATTATATCCTTTGCTTGTATCATTTTAACTTTTTATAGATGTATGATATGTTTTGTAACCCACCCCTTCCCTAAGTTATCAAACTATGGGTTGTTTTTGGTAAAAAGTGATAAGCAATACTCTAGCAAATAAGGCCCTTCAGGCCAGTGCTTATCCCTAGTTTCTGTAGCACAAGTGACTGAGAGCTTTCACCCCCCTTGCATAGGATGCTAGTCTATCGCAGGTTACTTTCCTGGACTTTTT
>JAVSBT010490083.1:26479-71206 GCA_033118115.1 Pharyngocirrus eroticus
CTTATCCCTAGTTTCTGTAGCACAAGTGACTGAGAGCTTTCAATCCCCACACCCCCCCCTTGCACAGGATGCTAGTCTATCGCAGGTTACTTTCCTGGACTTTTTGCTGGTACCCATTTAACATTTTCTGGGCAAAGAAGAGAATTTGGGACTAAGTATCTTTCCCAAGGACACAGACATGGGGCAAGGTGGGGGACAAACCCTCAACCTTCTGATCCCTAGGCCCATGTTATGTCACTGATCCACCATGCTCCCATGTTTTGGGATGGTCCAGGAATAAAGTCCATTAAATACACCTAGAACCTATTTCAGAATTATAGTCTTGAAGTAGATTGTCCATGTTAAACTCAAAGTCCCATTAAAATGCTTGAACAGGTTCAACTCTGTTACCAACAATTTGAGTTTGGAGCTTATTTTGCTACTCCCAATATACATGTTTGACCAGTGAAAGTATATATTTTTGGTTTCAGCACTTCATTGTGTACCTATCCATATCAATGAAAGGTCAATTTCCCTTAAACAAAATATCAAAAAAATCAAAAAAGTTGACATGTTAAAAAAAACTAACTTTTTTGGACACAAATTTAATCAACTGCTTCAATTTTTAAAATATCAAAATCCAAAAACAATCAAAATTAAGAGCATGTTTATAGCTTCAAATTCGTGTTTTTATATCTAAATGTTGAACCTGTTCGGCCCCCTTAAATTACATTTTTTACACTTTTAAGAAACAAATTTCTTAATCTTATATGAACTGATGATTAGTTTTTTCATGAGATAGACTTCATTTTTAAAATATTTTCTTTCACAATTTATCCATTAAGGTTTTGGTATTGAACAACCTTGGGACTATAATAACTTTGAAATTCTCTCTCTATACTATATAATATATAAATGGTGCTCTGACATTGCATGCCTCACTCTAACATTCCACTCCCTTCTGTCTTTGGCACATTCAATAGCCCTATCCTCACCAACACCCAGATCTATAAGGTCTTACCTATATTGTTCCAGCCATGTAAATTTTGGCCTGCCTATTGGTCTTTTCATAGGCTTTACACACTAAGTTTGGGCTATTTTTAGAGTTTAAATGTTTACCTTTTTACTTCTCACTCTTCTTTTTATTTTATTTTTTTATTTTAATTAACTTTTGCCCTCAGATGATTGTAAAAAAAATATTAAAAAATATACGCATTTCAAGAAAAAAAAAATATATGCCAAAACTTGAAAATTAACTGGGAATTGAGTTACATGAATTGTATCCTTAATATTAACACTCACGGCCAAACTATAGTCAGATTGACTGCAGAAGTGCAGTCAAATGTCTGTGCCTAGGATATTAATAGACTTTAAAAGACTAAAGGTGTAAATAAATCTTTACTCTGGTATCTAGCACAAGTTTGTTTTGTTTTTGGTAAATTAAAAAATATATAGGTTTCAAGAAAAACAAATAAGTGTCAAATATAGAAAATTACTGGGAATTGATGTTCATGTATTTTTTCCTTACCCATTATAAAAACTAAAGGTGTAAATGAATCTCTAGTCTTTTGTCTGGCATATATTTTGTTCTGTTTTCTCCAAAAACAAATATATATGCCAAATATAGAAAATGACCTCAGAATATTTTCCCATTTTTTTCAATCAGTAGCCTTTAATACATTATGAAGACTAATGGTGTCAAGGTGCATGTTTTGTTTTTTTCTCCAAATATGGAAAAGTCAAAGGAATAAATCAGTGATACGCAAGTGTGATAGTCAACTATAGTTATTTGTGTATGTGTAAAGTCATGGAAAGCTTTCACAAAGGTGTTGACAGGTGCCTTTGACGAAAGCTCCGTATGAGGTCCGGTAGCGTTTAATACAACAGTAAAAATACATAGTACAGCAATACACACGGGACAGCTGCAAACTTTTACCATTCGCTGTGTGTGATTTGAAATTGCCTAGAAACATATCTTTGTAACCCTTTGTCCTGTATGGAGAAGGACATTATCAATGCTGTGAACTGCTAGCCGTATCTTTCTAGGATGAAGTGCACTTAGGAGCTCTTAAAGTTAAAGCAATGCTTTAGTTACCTGTAGATGAGTAAATATGCCCAGGCCCAATACGATCGTTCATCTATCTGAGTTGGGATAGCTGTGTGTATAGTTAGAAATATGACAGGGTTTAAATGTATAAAATATTCTACATAAATGCCTGGACAGGAAATGTACTTCTTACGACCTACTTCACAATTCCTAACCATTTCTGGTGTGTGCTTTCCATTTATGGAGAATATAAAATTACAGAGCTATTCCCACCCTCAATGGTAACTAATGATATAACTTTAATAAAATGTGCAACAGGTTATAAAATGATGGCCTCTAAACTGTATAATATGCCTTCCAAAGTTAATTGTACAAAATGTTACGCTATTTTGTGAAACGTCAAGAGTACGTATACTTGACTTACACTTTTACAGAACAACTTGGGATAATACCTGAAATAACACTTAAAAGTGTATCTATTTTTTCCATATTTGGATGAACATTCATCCATTGATGCGTCTAAATAAATATGCTAAATAAATCTATCGCATAAAATAGTGGCTTGTAAAATGTTATATTTTGTTTCGTATCTCCAACATGAGAAAGAAAAAAAAGATGTCAAAGATACATACAGGTAAATGAAAAGGGAAAAAAACAGGAGTAACATATCTTTTTTGCTTTTTTCCTGCAAGATTTTTTCTCATAATAACTTCTAGGAATTTTTATCTTAGATATCAGTTTTGTTACTTTGGATTGCCTTCATTGCGTAAGTGTGCATCTTCAGAAGTTATCACCTACAATCAGATCATATATTAAATTGAAGGAATCTTCTGTCACTTGATGCTTTAGATCAACGGGAGGTCGCTGAGCGGACGGTCACACCATACTCTTTCAAAGCTTGGCATATCTTGCATGATTCGTACGATGCCACAAACGAATTGATTCTCAAGAAGGCAGCAAGCAGCCAGTGATACGCCAGCAGCCGCAACTCGTCTCTATTGATTTTTTTATGGATGAACAAGACATGGAAACAGTGGAACTCCTCAATACTACCAGTGGTAGTAGGACTGACGAAGAGAAAGACACAATGGACAGCATCACTGCAATGGATCCTCGATACCAGTTGAATGATATGATGATGGATGGCCCACCAGGACTCTCAACAACAGGACTTTTGCAACATTTTCCAACAAAAGAACTTTTACCAAAATTACCTGTTGATGCTTTGGAGATTCATCAAAACTTAACACTCAAACAGCTCAAAGATATCCCAATGGATATGGCGGTGGATCTTCGATTGAATGAGACTGAAAACAACACACCTGGACACGCCCAACCTAAGACGACGGGAAGGGGCTCGGCTAAAGATATCAAAATCATTCCTGCATCTACAAAACAAGAAATGTTTGAAACATTTCAGAACTGGGCTCTTCAAAATTATGGAGATTCGGGGAAGACGAAAACTGTTACCAAAAGAAAATATCAAAGAATTGTCAGCATCCTGACAGGCGACGAGGTGGCAACTTCTGAAAACTCAAAGTTTCGTTTCTGGGTCAAGGCAAAGGGGTTTCGTTTGGGACCTCTCGGATCAAACCATGAAATCCAAGTTCTTTATATTCCTACTAAAGGCCAGGTAAGTTGATTTTTTTTTCTAATTGTCTTTGTCTTTTTCTTTTTCTTTAAAGTTCCTGTTGCTTTTCTTTGATACTTTTGTGCACATAAACATTACTGTCATTCTAAGAAATGTTTGGCACTTTACTTTGTTGTTTTCGGTTGAAGAAATTCTTTTTACATTTTTTTCACAAAAAAACAGTTAAGCGTTTGAGTGAGAAAGAGTTTGCACGTTGAAACGTTGACAGAATGGTTGAGGGGTTTTAGGTTTTTGTATACTAGAAAAAAAAACCCCTCCTTGGTATATACTTCTAGTTTGTTAGATTGACACTCATTGCACATATATTTAGACTAGTCCCCCCCCCCCCTCGTACCGTTAGCATTTGACTCATTAGCCACAATTTATTGTGGCGTGAGTGCTGTTGTTGCTATAGAAAATCTCGTTTACCTCCACATTTTTTCTCCTAATAACTTGATCTTTAAAGTTGTGTGGATTATTTTATTAAAATTATTATCTAGTTTATATAGGTTTAAGAAATACTTTCTTCATGTTGTTGTTTTTTGTAAATAAAGTTTTGAAAAGACACTGTTTGTAATTTAAAGAAAATAATGAATTGTGGCCTGTGTCCTGTAACCAAAATGACATATATCTTCAGTTTTTTCCCATATCTTTATCACAGCAACCCTTCATTAACATGGCCTCGAAAATGGAGCATAAGAAAACGAAACAAATAAACAAATAAAAAATTGGTAAAGATTAGGTATCTTAAAGAATGTATATTGAGGGGGGTATGATATTCGTCTAAAAAATTCCATGGAGCGACTATAGTTGAACAAGATCGAAGTTTTCTTGTCAAACACTCAAGTTGTTTGCAGATCCTTAAGGGACCCTATCTCATCCATCATTCCACTATGGACGCTGGTTTCCGATTTGAGAAGTGTTAGGCATCGACTTTGGACAGAATCTGATTGAGGTCCTTGTCAAGATGGCTTCCGACACCACTGATCTTACATCCCAGGTCACTTTTTGCATTGCTTACATGGGATCCTATATCTCATGGTGTGTCAACATTTGTTTTTTTACAAAGAGGGATAACTTTCCAAACCATATTTATATTTTGGCATTTGTAAGCAAAGGATTTTACATTCTTATGTACGCTTTTGTTTGGATGCAGACACCTAATACCCGAGACTTCATTTGCATAATATCATATGAACAGATTGGGTTTTTCATATCTTAGAATTAAATGATTTAAAAAAAATCAAAACTATGTACAAATCAATTAAGTTTTAGTTCCATTGACATGTACGTGGATCCATTGTTGTGATCTTTTAATTTTACCAATGTATTATGATAAATCTCATAGAAATCGTCAAATATGTAGTCAACTATCTTTATAAGACAATGGCTATTGTTATGCACGTAGTAATTGTACATGTCCATGTAAAACATTTCTTATTACATAACAACAGTATCAACAAAGCATTGGTCAGTTATAATGTAAGACAATGATATATTATAATTATGTATGTGTATGGAAAAGCCCATCTCGTTTCACACCTGCATTATCAGGTCTACTTAGCACACCCGACACATGACAGGGAGATGACACTTTTTAAGGAATTAGGCACATCGGGTTAAGTACAACATGGAGGCCTATATTAATTTTGTATAGTGATTACTTTTATAATGATTTTCATTAATCAACTAACTTTGAGAATCATAAAGAAAGGTTTACAATTATAATGTCTATGGGTACAATGCATTTTTCCTTTACTTTTTGAGTTTTATATTCGTCAATATTTTGTCTCCTAGAAATTTATTTATTTAACACCCCCTCCCCAGAGAATCATCAATGGGCGCTGAATAATAATCATGTAGAAATGTTAATTTGGTTAGGTTGCCTTTATTTTGAAAATGGCTGACCTAATCTTGGGGATTTTATTATGCACATTGATTAAAATTTATAAAAAGACAGAAAAGGATACAAAAATACATCTACTTCAGAATGTCTACTTTCTCTTATGCTTCCTCGAATAATAGGTTATTGTTATGTAAGATGTCGCAAGAACTAGCTATGACATGTGAATTATAAAAAAAAGAGTAGAATTCTGCTATATAATTCTTTGGCATGGTACATTATTGGACTTTTAGTGGACTTCTTTTCATATTTTCAAATCACCGAAACCATTTTTATTTCTATATGGTGTCTTTTGGTAGTTTTTCTTTTTATTATTAAACATGATGTGATTTCCAAAATAATTTTAACTGTAGTGTAGGATAAAAACTTTTATTATCTTTAGAAGAAAGAGGAAATTACTTTTCAATTCTGACTTTGGACTTTTTCGACAGCATCATGTAGAATTAGGTTGGAAGCAAAAACTAAAGTTGAGGCCTGTGTTTTCTTGTTGAAATAAAGGTGAACAAGACTGTTGCTAATGGATAAGTCCATCCCTAGTCGTCACAGAAAAAAATTGGAAGACTCTATTTAATGCTGATCTGACTTGATTTAATTACTATTAATGCTCCGAACATCAGCACTATGCTTACAAACCTTAATCTAATGCCTAATCTCTCCCTTCCTGGGCAAGGATGGATTTAAAGGCTTTTGCAAAGACCATTGCCATCATGATGAAGCAAGGCTGTTAATTAAAGTGTCCCAGCCACACAGCACGTAAAAGCATTGAGAACGACTTGTACAAAGACCCCAAATGTTGCCCTGAAGGTATCACCAATCTGGCTGGAGTGTGAAGCAGATTTTTTCTGTTTCACTTAAAATCAATATATCTCCTCTGGAACTAAACTTAATCTTATTCGTAGAAAACGTAAGATTAAAATAAAGCTGAATATTCATGTCCAAATTTAAGAACTTTTTGCACAATTTTGCCTATGAAATGTATTTCTATGCTATGCCTCGTCCCATTTTCAGGATTCAGCCATAAAAAAACACCAACAAAGAAGGCATAACTAATATATATAGTATATTCTTAGGTTATACAACTTGTGAAGCGCATGCAATTTTTTTGTAACCCCCTCCATCCCCACTTTGCAATGTTCCCAAAATACTTAAGTAAACACGTCACTCAATAAATGTCTTATACGCAATAATTAAAAAGGTGAAAAATAACATCACCTGAAAACTTGTGCAGAATTGTTAAAATTCTCAGTTTTGTCAGAGCATGTTGTATACTTTGTTGTGACAAGCCATCACACCAGTCTCAGACACGTTGATCCATCTTAAGAAACGGCTCAAAACACTGTCTTGCCTTCTAGGTCTAGAAGGATTTAGTGGCAATATTTGTTCAGGCCAAGTAAAATTGAAAGATTCAGCAATGTCCCAAACTTCATATTGGCCCGTATAAGAATAGGGGCTATTTGATTCTGCAAACAGGCACTGTTTGCCTCCAGTAGGAAACGGATTTGTTTGAACTATTTGTTCAGGCAAGGTTTTAAGGAGGGACAGTATAATCGAAAACTAGTCTCAGAAAATGTTTCAGAACTTGAGAAACCTGAGAATTAGAGCCATTTCTTTTCAAATAGATTGGGAAACGATTTGATATGAATGATGAATCTTGTTAAGCTAGGCGTGTTTTAGGTTTCAGAGCTTTCAGGCCAAAAGGGAAGCTTGTCAAAAAAGAGAATTAGGCAGAAAACTTGATTAAAACTGAGCAACGCAGTCTTTTTGCTTTGGGGGTGTAATCTTTAAGACTGTATTCGGAGTATGAAAGAATTCCACAGAGGGAAAGGATTTTCTCTGTATTTACAATGCATGTATACCTGTTAATTAATTCAGTATTTCAAACTATTAAAGGGAATTCTATAATCGTTAAAAAAAAGTGATAAATTATAGCATTGGCTCATTTATTCAGTAACACCTTGAAATATGTTATCTTGCGATTACATGCATGTTCAAGGCCCCCCCCCCCCTGAAAAAACACCCCATTTATAACCCTACCATACTGTACACACCAATCCTGCACACCCTAACATCCAGTTTTGGAAAATGTAAATTTAAATTACACATGCAAGCAGAACAATAAAATGCAACCAATAAAATATGAATGTAGTGTATTTAGTATTTTCTACCATATTTATAATAATGGTAATATACCACACATTATTTTATTAGGCTGGTACTCGATCCTTGGAATATTACCATTATTTTAAAACAAAAAACATTTATATAATGCACGGAGACTGCATGGTGGAGGCCTGACAAAGTAATTTGCCCCGAAGTAACACTTTTCGTCTTCATGTGTCTCGATAGCGCATCTCGGCCACTCGATTGGTACTTTTGTAGTTTGTTGATTTCTTCCAGGCTTTCACCGTACATGGAGTCCTTCCTTATAGGCATTCTTTGATTTTCTGGACTTTGTGATTGAAAAAGCCCAGCGGAAAAAAAGATCATGGCTTGCTAACGGGAAATTGAATGACATTTTGGTTGAATCCAACAAAGAGTTTGAGAATCAAGGTTGTCGGAAGTACATCAAATAGCTATCAGGCATATGGTTCTTTAACATCGCTTTGACGTCCGTCCCATATCTCGATGGTCACCCTTGAGATATATATAGAGTATTTATAAAAACTCTATCTTTTATCATATGAGAGCCTTAAATTAATAGGACTCATAATTTGGATTGTTGAACAATCGCATGTGTTGTAATGTCGAATTTTATCCACATTAGTGCGCACGTTCGTACATGTGTTAGAAGCTTTATGCATTGTTTAATTTCTAGAGAATTTGTTCATCAATTCATGTAAGTTCCATAAAAACGACAACTTTTTAAAATATATATTTGCTATAGTCTATTTCTTTGTAAAAGATGAGCCTGCATGCAAATCTGCTCTTAATATAAACTTTGACCTGCATGCTGCAGTATTCATTTCGCATTACACATCCTGCAGAATGTAGCATTTTTATCTGAATCCGAAATAAGAACAACTTAATTCTTTCCTTAAAGCAAAGAAAACCACCTTGCGCACCGGTGTAACCCTATGGAAGCCTTGGTATCGAGACGGGAGAAAGAAGATAGAAAATACATTAATCAGAATTATATCTGTATCATGATTCTTTTTAATTGATGGTACTCGTGTCACCATATATCGACCGGGGATATTTGAGAAATGAGAAGAAGAACAGTAAAAGCTTCCAGGTAAAAATGCGGCCCAAAACTTTCCTTTTAAGTCAGCAATCCTGGCAGGCGTACCTTAATTAAAAATCGAGATTTGATTTCTGACATTTCTTGGAGTATTGACTGGAAAGCATCTTCAAAGGCCTGGGACAAAGTCAAAGGCTTTCTTCTTTTTGATACAGAAGCTGGATAGAGGCATTAGTGGCATGGTGTTTTTGTTTTAAAATCAATGGCAGTGATAATTAACGAATTCCATATGGGCGGTGGCTGACAACACAAGCCTTCTTTATCAAGAGACAATCATTAAGGTGACTATACTAATACTAACGTCTCCATTTTCACCATGTATGATGGGCAGGTGAAGCATTCATGAATCAATTAGTCAGATGTTTGTGAATTAACGTGTGGATAATTTTCATGAATATATAATGGCGTTTCATGACAAGTAAAGAATGATTTGTTTCTACGTAACTTGGGTGTTTTTAAGTAAATGACCCCCCCCCCCCTTTCCATCAACAGGTCTATGAAAAATGAAATAAATCGTATAAAAACATAACTTGACGACAAACAGAAACAACCTAAACAAAGACAGTTGTCCATATTATAAATTCACATATACATACCAGCCTGCCCTGTTTGGCAAGCTCAACAGTTTCATAATCGAGGCAAAAACAAAACAAGAAAAACAAAAATAAAGAAAAACAAGGTTGAGTCAAAGATAAGTTCAAACAAGAGGCTAAAGGAACCAAATGCATCCTCATAGACAATGACATGATATCCAAAGTTGTTAATTTTCTGAGAACTTCGACAAAAAGACGAGATTGTTTTTGATATCACCTTCAGTTAGTTTTAGTTGTTCTGGGTTTTTTTTACGAACTCAAAGAAAAAAAGTAGAAGATTTAATGATTTAAAGAATATAAGAAAGCATGGCAAATGGGAGGGAAAGAATGGATCCGATCGAGAGATTTGATAATTATTTTGATAACAAATTACAATGCAGCAACATTAGAACTTAGCTAACAAAACACTCTTGGTCTATGTCCAGATAAGGGAAACGAAATGGTTATTTAAGGAACGACAAAGACTTGGCCCTGCTTGGGAATTGGCTGCAGAGTTGTACAGGTGTGCTGTCTCAGACCAATTACTGAGAGTGGGTTATTGATTTTTTGGGGCCTCCATTTCGTTGCACAAAAGGCTAGATGTAGAGATGGGCTGATAGGCACCACTACTTGATCACGACACAAGACGTCAATGTCGGTCTCATTAAGACTTCCTAAGATTTATTCCAGCTAATGGTCAACTAATGGTTGGAATTTAGAAAAGATGGCTACCACAATGACTTTTGATAAACTTAACTGTATCTGTTTTAAAAAAACTCTTATCCCACACCAAGGTTTCTTTGAAACGGATGTTACATGTACATGGTTAAAAAGCTATAAAAAAAACACTTGAAGTAGGTTACACAACCATTAATGATAACACAAAAACAATATACATAACATTCACACACATATAGCCAAATGCTTCACACCGTACATGTGTGAAAGTTCATTATCACCAACAAATAGCTACAAGTTAAAAAGGGTCTCACAATTGAAAATTCTATCAAGTCTTCCGTTTATTATTTTCAAAGAAAAGACTTCTTTTTTCCAAAATAGTAAAGACTGACCTCAGAGCAAATCTAATTTTTATGAAACAACTTCCGGTCAAAATACATGCACTTTATCTACACTTTAAGTTCATTATCACGAACTAAGAGCTACAAGTTTAAAGTTGACTCACAATTGACAATTCTATCAAGTCTTCCTTTTTTTCCAAGAAAAGTAATGGCTGACCTCAGAGCAAATCTATTTTTTTATGAAAAACTTCCGGTCAAAAAAGTTTTGCCTTTTCTTCGAAGTACATGTTATATGTCTACACTATAAATAGATAGATCAATAACAGAAAGTTGTGTTCATCTTAATTTAACACTTTGGCTAAATTATCAAATGAAAATTAATTTTGTAATGTGTAGACACTTGTGTACATAATTCTCAACCCCCCCCCCCCCTCTCTCTTCTAAAATCAAGGTTAGAAAAGGGGAAAAGAAAAGTCTTGAAAAAGAAACAAGGGTATGAAACCAACCTGGTGCCATTTTTCCTGTACATGACACACGGCTATAAAGATAATGTCTGAAGGCTGTCGGTGTTCAGTGTCCCAACTCAAGATACTATGACCATTCATCAGTCAATCTTTTAAATAAGGTGACACTTAATTACGAAGCATAAAGACCAATTGAAAAAGCGTTTAAAAGGTCGCCTTGTTGGGGCAGGTTGAATCGTCAATGACATGAGTGACATAGTGAAACATCTATCTTCTGCAAAGGACCCAATCATAGATGAATGGCACTGAGAAAATTGAATTTTGGTTTTGGGATCTTTGTACTGCTGTTGTCCTTCATCGAGTGTTGTGTAAAGAGATGGACGGATCAAGTGCGATAGGCTATCAGCCGGTGTGCAGTTGTGTCTTCTTTGAAAAGATATCTCCTCTCTTTGGATGCTCGAAATGTAGTGGGCTATAAAAGCATACTTTTGAGAATTTGAGTGGTTGGGATTCACAGACAATAAATGACGTTTAAGAGATTTATTTTTACGCTATCTCCAAGGCAACCACAGAATTCTAGAGATGGGCCTCGGGTTTTGTCCAGCCTCCTTTGGCTTCTCTTTAAACTTTATTTAGATTTGTTAAATAAAAAAAGGTTATTTTGATAGAAAATATTCATTCCAATATAGGGAAACACACTCTTGCTCATCCAATAGAACAATTTTTTTATGTACAAATTGATATAACAAACTTACACTTTTACAGAGAGTTTAATGCTATCTGCATTGGTATATATCTAACCACGTCTAAAGTACTATGTCATTGTTTTAGACACATGTATGCATATATGATCAATTATATATTAAACACTTAAATGATGATTAAACGTCGTTGAAGTTAATGGTTCAAGTTTAATCATCAAATCAAGAAATAGACACCAATATCTCAGGTTTCTATAGAGAAGATAAAATTCCATCCCATGGCTGGCAGAAATAAAAAAATCAGCATATCTGGTAACATTTATAGATCGGTCAAATGGGAGTGGTTCACTATAAAGAGAGAAATGTAGACAAGAATCCATTGGACATATTTACATTCGGTGATTTGATTTTTGATTAGGCAATGCCTTCTTTGGTTACACTTTCAAATCAACTAATTATCCGTCAAACATTGTCAGGTTATTGCTTCACCCCAGGGCATTCTGGGTGTGTGCTCAATCAAAGTAACCTTTTGTCTTGTTGCTATCCTAGAATGTTATACCTGTCCATAGTCTTGCATTGAACTATCCATTGCATCCCATCAAAGTCAATATGAGGAATTCTTTTATATTCGCTTGTTGCTGTTTGTGGCATGATGCACAGGTATAGAGTAATCAATATTATAGTGACAGTGTATCAGTTTAGTTTTTGGGAAAATGGGAGAAATATCCTCCTCCACCCAAACTGCATGCCCACTCATGCCCACAAAGGAAAAGAAACAAAACAATAGGGAAAAGAAAATTTAAAAAAATCTGTGAGATTGGAGAGTTATGTAGGTCAATAGTTTAAAACCTCCACGAGGTTAAAAATCACCCCAAACCTATAGAAACTGTAGCTATTTTGTACGTAAAAGCATTTTTGGACATCTGTATAAAAATTCAAATGTTCTTTATTGTATTGGGGCATAGCCTTTTCTTTCTTTAAGCAAGTACCTGTCCACTTTTTCTTGGGAAGCCAATGGCTTGTACTGGCATTGTCTAAGGTTGGAATCTTTTACTTTTGCTCTTGTGTCACAATTGTATCAACCTGGGACTTGTCCAAATTAAGTGAAATTACTCAGAGAGTAAATGAAATAGCATAGATTTGTGGGAACAAATCGGTAGCTAATGTCGATTGATTAGAAGTCAATTTAGCGTGTTCACTCCATCCAAATGATGGGAGGAATTGCCACATATAAAAGCTGATGACACTATCTTGTCTTGTCTGGCCTTGAAGTATACTTTTGTAACTATTGGATGCTCCTGGATGCATCGAATTATCACCTACAGGAGTTCACACAGATATGTCATTATTGATAAAAGTAAATAACAATATGAATTATTAAATGATTACCCAGCGTATAAAACCTCTCATGTAAAACTATGTGCAGAACTGAAAAGGACTGTGTGTAAATGGATTGGGAAGAAAAAATGTAGGAAGGGAAAAGGGGATAAAGAAAAAATCAATTGATAAATCAGTGATATGTCCTGCTCTTCTGTATTAATTGATGAATTAGTGATAAAATAAACGGATGATTTATGGCTACCAATTGAATCAAAACCTATGTAAAAAAATACCCCATCCCAACCCAACCCAACCAACCAACCAATCAATCAATTAATCAGTCAGTCAATCAACCAACCAACTAATGAACCAACCAAAGAGCTAGCTATATATAAAACAACACAAAGGTGTTGGCATGTAAAAACATTGTTCACAAGTCCCCCCCCCCCCCCAAGATAATGCAATATTGTATATCATAAGTATCTGACACATAACTATACTAACCAGACGCAAGCTCAAAAAAAAATATTTTAACAGGATAGCTAGATTTTCGCTCAGGTACCAAACATAACAAGATTGCTGAGAAATATTGGAATCCTTTTCTGGGATTCATTGATTGTCCCCCTGGAAGTGAGGTTGTTTCGTTTATTGAATTTTGTTAAACCTTTTCACAAACAATAGGACCAATTACTGGATGGATGACACTTAAGTGTATCCAATGAGATAAGTGAACCATATATCCAATTAAGACACGTGTTTCTGAGTTTTACACATGACATATCACAAAGATTTTTTCATTGTTCTACAATAGATAATTCTTAGTATTTCTC
This sequence comes from Pharyngocirrus eroticus, assembly GCA_033118115.1. Lineage (NCBI taxonomy): Eukaryota > Metazoa > Annelida > Polychaeta > Saccocirridae > Pharyngocirrus > Pharyngocirrus eroticus. Next base: position 40,183 of record JAVSBT010490083.1, read on the forward strand.
ACTGGTGTTTATTTATAGGAAATCCTTTAAAAAAATCACTGCCATATCCTTAAGGGGCTCAACAAGAGATTTACAAATCATCCTATACATCTACTTGATACGATATTGAAAACCAGAAACTTGTGTTTCTGTTTGTTGATAGCACTTGTCCCATACTTGCAATGACTAACACGTATGGCCAAATGTAGAGACGTGTCTTTAAAATTTCATTAGTTATCGACAAATTGCCGAGATGCTGGTGGTATCAAATTTCTTCCTTTGGCATTAGGAGTTTTTTCTTTTGACACATTTCACAGTCCTGGACAGAATAGATTCAGCAACTCGCTATTCTGCCTATTGCCTGCAATGTCAGCAAATGTAGAGATTGAGTATCCAGTGTTAGCTTAAACGACCTTTTGTGAAAGGCAGGTCACCAAGGGCATCAGCTTCCCAGAAGAGACCTTCTGACGTATTTTAACTATTTTCATGTGTGATCATTTATCACAAAACAAGTCTTATTTTATTGGTTCTCTTAAAAAATAATTGAATTATTTGAGAATCTTGGAATGAAAATGTATATGTTTAATTAACGACTCTTTTCATATAATTATGTTTATACAGGTAGAAACAACAGACCTACAGGTCCCTTTTTTATTATGTAACTTATATCATAAACAAATGTTTCTATATCTATAATACTCCTTCAAAAAAAGATGGTGGAATAATATCACCCATTAAAACTCCAATGTTGAAACTAGATTTTTTTTCCTTTCTTCTTGCATAGATACTTTTTCTCTCTCTCATAAAGGCAGTATGTATCATATCTCCATCCCAAAAGGAGAAAAGGATCTGATAGTTTATATCTCACCAAAGATTATGAAACAAAATCACAAAAAAATCCCCTTAAATAGTTGCTTGATGGAACCTTAGAAGCTTGTGTTTCAATGGCAGGTTATCGCCTTTATGCAAGATAGGCTTCTTTCATTTCTGCTGGGGCATTTCTAGGTCTGCATCATTTTGATTTGCCTCCAATGCTAGTATAAGGCCTCTCACCCCATTACTGCTTGGTAAATTTGGAATTATAAAAATGATCAAGAAGTGGGACTTTCCTTTTGGCATGAATTTTTTACAATCTTTTGTATTTGTAATGGAGATGTTTTCATCCTAGTGAAGAAAGCAATTAAAGGTCAATTTTGTATGCATGACCATTTATTGTTCCATATAAGATTGGCTCTAGAATATTGTCAAGAATCACCACTAAACATGACATATCTAAACAAAAATTTAAACAAGTTTTTCACTTTTTGTTATATTCGAGTTCACTTGCACAGTAGTACATGAATTTATTATTCGTCCTTGCAATACAGGATGTGAAAGTATTTCTTTGAATTGATTTAATTTTTGACACAACAAATCTCACTAAATCAACATAATTATAGACAAAAACTATATACAGCTTTTGACCATGTTTCGAGAGTTTTCTCCCATTTGATTTACAGGATATATCAATTATCATAAGAACAACATAAGAAAGTGATGTTCTTGCTTTTCATAATTATTTACTTCAGAATTTTGTAATTTTAATCACCTTAGACAGTATAATCACCCTGGTGTAGTCATAGAAGGAGTTTTGAAATGCACCTTTTTTTACGTACGATGTCAGCCATATTGTTGACCTTGTGACTGTTCTTTTCCTGGCCTTAGAATAACAAGTCTACATGCGCAGAGAGAAATAGTCCTTGTGCACGAGACTTGTTGACAAGACCTGCAGGTTAGTCTGTTGGGGTCCAGGAAATCAATCAGGATACGGCATTGTTGGGATTTGTTGAAGATAAACACTTTCTTTTAATCTTCAGCTTATTGCAAAGTCTCATGGAATGATAGGATAGTAATCTTCAGCTCCTGGGACGATGTCATTTTTGTAATGCTTCTGCTATTGCTACCATTTTTATACCTCTTAATCAAAGTTGGATAATCCTCTCTAATTGGTCTCTGTGGTCAAGCGTTAAGAACTTGTGCCGGATTTAGTATGCCATGTCTCTTAGTCTGGTATTTTCTGAGAGATCATGCTAGCCCATACACAAGGCTTCATAGAAAGAACTTGATTATAGCAAGGGGTGAATCATTATCTTAAAGCTCCGACATATTTAAGGCAAATTGCTTTAAAAGTGCTGGAGCCCTCTTGAAACTGAAACACTTTATAACCAGGCTCGTGGTGAACTAGCCAATAGACTAAGCCTTTATTATCATAATTGGCATTTGCCACATGTATATCATTCAAGGATTAGTGGATTGTACCTTTAAATGCTAACTTTTCCATCAGTGACTAACATTTACCGTTAAAGTATTTGTTGGATGACTGTTTACTAGTGTTAATAACTCCCTTTGAATTAAAGCGGTATACCATCTCCTCCCTCTGTTTGCTTGGGCTTTAAACAGGGTGCACCGAAGGGGAGAGAGATTTTTGTTAACGTTTTTAAAAATGAGCAATCATCAAAAAACTTCAGCATCATACATTTATACATGCATGGAGACAAAACCTGAATATCAGACTGTTTAGTCCCATCCTCATTCTCTTATCTTCCTGAAAAATAAAAATACATCTATAACATTACTGTCAAAGCTATATGAAAGCTGGATCAAATAAAAAGGATTTTTACTCTTGAAAGACATCAAATGAATAAGTAGTGCATATCATGTCACAGAAATCAAAATTACTTCATGTTGGCCTACTCCACAAACTTTTAGAGATATTTATATCTTGCATTTCGTTCGTCTAGAGCAAAAGTTGCCTAAATAAGTTTTGGAAGATATTGAGATAATCAAGAAAAACTTTGCATATTTACATGATGTGCTGATGTACATGTATATAGGCAATTTATGATTTTCAATTTAAAAAAAAAATCACTTTTGGGGTCTATATATAGTTGTCTCTCCAGAAATCTTACAACAGATAGAGACTGTGCTTTTACATATTTTTCCATATCTAACTAAATTTTGTAAAAAAGTGTAGTTAGGCAACTTTTGCTCTAGACGAACGATTTCATAAAATCTAAACTATTCACAGGAAGAGCACTCTTATTGGGTACAGGATACGCTTCTTTACAGCGTCTCCTAATTTCATTTTTTTATACTTCAAGCAGCATGGGAGTTTTATCCTGGAGATGAAGGCCCTGTTAGAGGAAATTAATTCTCCATTTTGGAATCCACACATTGAAGACTTATTGTAATTAAAAAAGTAGGTACTGCAATCAGCGTGGTTTCTGTCACATTGCTCCAGAACATGAAACTTTTAGTTGGAGGTTTCTCGAGCTGCACTTAAAATTACGTCAGTTCATGCCACGTTATCTTTGACATTGAAGAACAGAAAAACGCTAATCACTTGAAAGATAGAGAGATATGGGTGAATTGTCCTACAGGAATCAAAATGGGTTTTAGTAGATGGAATTCAAAAATATGTTTACTGTTTGTCAGTTATTTACCAGGAACTTATTCAAATAAATGTTGACATACCTTTTTGCTTGATTGTCAAAACAGAATTATAACCTAAGTTAATTCTGATGTTTCTATGAATTTTGCTACTTTTCATTGCAAAGTTAGACTCTCTGTCATACTTGTCTGTATTTGATACATTTGACTCTAAATCCTGAACAAAAAACCAGTTTCAAGAAATCTTTTAACAAAATGAAATAGAAGTAGCTTAATGTAGAATACATTATTTAAAAGACACAAAATGGTGGGAGTTTCCAGGATAAGGCTATAAGCCCGTTCTACGAAAAAGTAGGTAAGTTATGAGGGAAAGGTTTTCAAGATTCCCTCCATACAAACAGTCCTGTAGTGTTGATATGCTATGTTATGTTCTTTTAAGAAACAAAGAATCACAAAATGTACATTACCACCTCAAACTTATCATTAATAAAATATAAAAAAAATTTGAACCACATTTTTACATAAAATAATTTTATCAAATCATATCTAAGCACACAAAACAATCATCATGAAGCTGATATTTAAAGATATTTCTACACTGAAGTAGACTTTTTACAAAATATGTTATTTGATATACATGTAACTTTTTAAAACTCATACATGTACTTTTAAGGCTTTTAATGTTTAATGCATCCATCTAGACTTTCCTTGATGATTCTAGCTGAACAATGTAATTGTATACAAAAAATCCACCTATATATAGTTGAAAAGGCTATTGAAAAAAGTCTGTAATTCCTTCTCTCGTCTTGCCCTATAGAAATTTAGTTGAAAGGCTGGGCTTCCAACCAACTATTTATGTGGGTCGTTTCTTTCGTCCAATTAGACTATACCTGGTATCATACTACGGAGACCATTGTTGATTAGGGCTGCTAGTGATTCTGTAATTGGGCAAAGAACTGCTGCTTGCTTCGTATCCACAAGACATCTTGTACTATCAACCTTTTACACAGATCAAGCAATTTTGAAAAGAGAAAAGGGGATTTTGATTAAGTAGTTGAATGCCCCTCTTCTATTTTGACTTAAAAGTCCACTTTTTATACTGATTAGGAAAAAACTCAGCCCCAGGAACGTCTGAAATTTGTACATTTTTTTTTTCTATTGCTGTAGTTGGATATAGATGTCCCATGTATATATATCAGACAAATCATGACACAAAAATAATCTTTGATTTTGGATTTAGCCTTTCGATACATCCCACTGTTTCTGCCCCTTGCCTTTTTGTTGTGGATTTTTGTAAGACTTTTAAAGGTGAACTTATGTGGGTATAGACAATATCAAAAATTGGTATAAGGTTTTATTGCCTAGAGCAAAATGGTAACACAACATTGGAAACTGAATCAAAGGCCAATCACTTTTTCTATGGATTTATCAAAATATGTTTAAGTGTTCAAATCACCCGTTGACAATTCAAATGAAACTGTTTATGGGATATTAGTGTGAAGATGTGGGATTTGAAAACTTTTTTCCGAGAATAAACCCACAGAAGGATATAGGCCTTCCTACATTTTCCTATGCAAGCCCTGATCTGCCTCATCGTGCCTTTTTCTTAGAATTTTCCTTTGCTCTTGGCCAATTATATAGGACTTAAATATGGTTAAACTCAAGAGAAGAAATGAAGGCTGTTGCTTTAGTATATGACCTTATATAGATGATAAAACGAAGATCACTACCATGAAAAATACAATTTTGTAGATTAATGAATAACATTACGAATGAAAAGCAAAACAGTAAAAATTTAGTAACCATGAAATTTAGAAAATATGAAAACACTATAGTCAGTTGCACTTGAAGGTATTAATGGGTTACAATAGACGGGTCCAATTTTTTTTTACAAATTACCTGTGTGAGTCAGACGAAAAAAAACGTCATCACAGAACATCTTCCTCTGGTCTGCCTGAAGATCTGTCTAAAAGCAGAACAATGTTCGGTATAGAAACCTCCATCATTGAAATTGGCCTAACTACATTTGGGGCACAGCCAGTTTTGTCCTGCAGGCGGACGATAACACGATGGCTTGCATGTCAAAGCTTGGGGAATTAGGCTCTTTAGAGATGATAGGATGAAACCTTATAACAACGACCGGTGATTGGGGATGATTTTACGCGTACAGGACGGCAACAGGAAATGATTATCTGCTATATGAAGGGGATGAAGCTAGTTTGCGTGACAGCTTTCCAGAAGCTGAAAAAGAATACTCTTCTTTACTTGATCTGCTTTCACTTTCTGTTTCCATTTTTTTCTTCCAGATCTATGCCTATAAAGTATAACCCCTCATTTGAAGGGCAGCCATTTTGTTCTTATAGGCTTTCATTTTAAGCCTTGATATAAAGCACTTTTAATGGTCAAATACAGTAGGATGGAGGAAAATAAAACATCCAACGTTTTGGGATTTTGTCGTCCTATTTGGTTTTCATACTTGGATAGTTGATGCAGGCATTTAATAGTCATTTCATGGTTTTTTTCTGTTCTGTTATATACATATGACAAGGATACTTAACTTATTAGAAACTATAGTTAGTAAGTTTGACTTTCAGCATTCAACAGATAGATATAATATTATAAATGAATAATTAAATGAATATAAATTGAAATAACAACAGCAAACTTTAAATCTTCATTTATGAAAACGGTAATGAACACAGAATACTCAACAATTAAACGTTGGACATATCGTTTAAGACTCTTCTCAAATAGGATCCTCTTGATAATCTATCTATCTACATGGCATTCATTTCAATAATTTGTCTTTTACATGAAACAACTTTCTCATCCCATTCTAAATGCTATTAATTCACCACCATTTACCAGCGTTAATGAATGCAATTATGGGCAAGCAATGCTATCATGTGACCGCTCAGGTACACATATCAAACCAAAGAACTCATCTTCAACCTGTTGACCGTTGTTAAGGCGGTTATATAAATATGTCAGTACATTTTTCTGTATCAAGGAAAGTTGTCAAAGTCAAAAACCTAAGATTTGATGAAACATGATGTCAACATTTAAATAGTATGACAAACAACATAAGCACTTGAAGAATCCCAAGCAGAAAATACTTGTGTAGCGTTTTGATTATTTCTAAACATTTTGATACAAATTCTTGTTAAAAATAAAAGCTCGTCCTTTTTCACTCTTTTTAAAAAGAAATCGATAAACTCTTACTCGAAAAAAAGTAGAACTTTTAAGCAAAAACTAAAATCAGGGTTTGTTTTGAAAGAAATAGGTCACCATATTGTTAATGTAGGTCACATCAACATTAAAGTACTAGTAACCAAGATAAATATTATTATGCATTATCAAAAAGAGCATTAGCCCTCACATTTGTCATAATTTGCTGTATCAATATAAAAAAACACCATTGCACTAATTCTGCTTTCAACATTATCTTAAGTATCATAATGGTGTAGGTATATACGTTATATAAAGATAAACAGAGGTAAAAAGTTCTCTCAAGAAAAGACATTGATTCAGCGTAAAATTATCATCAATTCGACACCCCGGTCCATGCTTGCATGTGAAATTCTATACAACAGGAAGATCTTCAAAATGGTGGACAAAAACTTGCAGCTGTGGACAAAAAAGAAATCTTAAGAACTGGCATGCAATACCTTGTTATTTGAGTATTATTCTTCGTATGTCTTTCCAGGATCTACTTTGATGTGTTTATGTCATCCTTGATCTTAAAACTTCTTTGCTTGCTAAGACAAAAGTTCAAACAATTTGAAGATCATGCGTGCTAATAAGGCACGAATAGGACTTCTTAAGAAGAAAAAAAAGATCAAACTGAAAGTGTTTTCTTGTTCTGATTAGGATCATATGAATATTATGCATTATCAAAATAAGAATGGAATAAAAATAAGTGCAATTTTATACTACTTGGGCCAAACGCAATCATAGAAATCTTTCATTTTAACATTTACTATATAGACAAGGAATTGTAGACAGGAACCTGTTGCTTTTTCATTTATTAATTCAAACAAATGATCTATAAATGTACATTGCTTTAAGAAATCCAAATGATTACTTGGGGCGACTCCTATACTTAAGTCTAAGCATTGTTCAAAGAATTGAGTCAACTGCAAGTGAAACATGATGGAAAAGCATTGCCCATGAACACGTCCTAAAAAGACCACACCCAAGCTTTAACTCAAAAGGATATGCCATAGATGTCAACTTTAATCATCGTTATTTCTATGATTAAAAAAGGCCCAAAGTTTCATTTATCAGATGAAAAAAAAAGGGGAAAAGGTAGAAATAAAACAAATACATTATCACATCAAGGATTCTTACTAATGTCGGTCACATGTCCCCTTGAACTTTAAAAGGGTTTATAAAAAATATATTAAAGCAAATGGGATGGTTCTTTGTTTTGCTATAGCTTCAGGTGCAAATGAAAGTAGTTAAACATTTTCATTGTTGCTTTTAAAAGCATACGAAAGCATTACCTATTCTATTTATGACAAAAATCCCAAAATAATTGTCATTTTATCTTTGTCTGTTCTAGATCCCGGATGTGAAAAACACCAATTGATGTAAATAATTATTACTCAAATGTTCTTGTTTTTTTATGTAGGTTGTGTTCTCAAACTGTATAATTATGCAATGGGGTGATACTTTACTATAATGTATTATCATCGATGATATACATGTATATCAATGGTGCATTTTCGTTGGTTTTTAAACATTTCAAATTGAACAAAATAATAATAATAATAATGATGATAATAATAACAATAATATTAATAATAATATGATAATGATAATAGAATTATTTTTATTATTATCATTATTATTTTATTATCATTATGATAATAAAATCTCCAATATTATTATCAATGACCCTGATGTTGACAACGACTACAATAGAGTATAACGTCAATGATGAAAATGATATGTTTGATGATAATGATGATGATAGAGATGAAATTATCATCAATGATGGCATTTATCATAAAAAGTATATAACAATATACATGGTAGTGGTAAAAGAAATAATTGTAATATGGGATAAAGCAAAAAAACATTACCTATGATGTTACATAAGACATATCAGCTTATAACAAGGCAAGCTGACAAAACCTTTATACAGGTGCATAATACAAGATATATAGTTGTAAGATAAAAACAACTTCATTCTTCAAGGTAGAAATCTTTCGATTTGTCAAGAAATTTCACCTAGGACATGTTTCAGTTGAAAATTAATTGCAAATGCATCTCTTTGTCATCTATCTGCTTGTCTCTCTTTGTATCGACAAGGGGAGATGGGATGGCTATAGCATTACAGACGACAAACAGGTCAAAAGAAGATGTTTCTTTTATAGTACAGTCTCTCATGGGAGCAAATCTATAGATACATACTCGAGGCTCTATATCATATTGCTGCTTAATAAGCCAAATCATACTAAGGTTGCAAGTGCCTACACCATCCCTTTCCTTTTGGTGCAAATTGATAATCCTGTGACATCTCCAAGACGTTCAACAAGGAAGACAATTGGGTTTTCGTCATGGAGACGAGTCACAGCTTATCCCGTTACAATATAAGCTTGCCTTACAGCAACATTCATTATTCTGATCTTAAAGATTAGTTCTGTGTGAATGACCTTGACCTTTACTATATCTAGGACATTTTCTATTAGAGAAATTACATAGGTATAACTTCTTAAAAAATGCATTAGTAGTTGATGTTTGGTTACAATTTATGGTTCTTGCCTGTTGTATCCAATTTTTACCCGATATATCGAAAAGGCATCCTTGTAATAGTTCTATCACAGCTAAAAACTCTCCTAATTTTAGGCCCAGTTTTGTACATTAATTATGGAGGCTTTTAAAACACGAAATTCAAAACATAAATCGTGGCATTTAAAGTTTCATGACCGTATTTAAAACTGTTCTCTTTAAGCTTTGCGTTTGATGGCATGCCACAATGCAACCTAGATATTACCCCATCCAAAAAATAACACCTAAAACTGAGCCATTTTTCCAAAAAAAAATAGTGCATTCTAGGGATAAAATCTTAAGTGGAATTGTGATTTTCTTTGAGCAATACGTTTTTTTTTTGTAATACTGATTCTTAAATATCTCCTCGAAGACAACTAGGAAATCTACAAAAGGTTAGAAGCACGTTGTATGAGAAGAGCTTCTGGGACTTTGGTTATCAGTTATTGATTAGGAACTTTGCTTCCAAGATAATAACATGTTCTAAGTTCTGAAGTGTGCGCCAATAAGGGTGATTTTCTAGTCGATCTGGAAGTGGGTGGCAAGAGGTACTAATGAATGGGCACCTGTAGTAATGGCCATAAAGAAGGAATTAATCCAGGAACACGTCTTTATATAGGTTTTATGATTTTCTTAACTGCTTACGTTCCTTATTGGAAACGTTTTTATGTTAGTTTCCCTTTCATTACTATATATATAATATTATATAATTGTGATGGAATGAAAGTGTGTCGTGAATTAATTTGTGAAGAGAACGGTATCGTGACGTTGAATACGTAACGCCATTGTTACGCAATTAACGATAAAAAACGTGGCTCGGTTAAGCATTAAGCCAGGACCCCTTAACTCATAACAGTAACAATTTTAAATCTTGAAAACAACATATTGATTTAAGCAATTTTTGTAAGCTTCAAATACTTTAAACTTTCTGTAATACAAATTCTTCTTTCAATAATGCAAATCTAAAATCAAGCTACATGTACAGAGAAAGCATACTTTTTTCTTTTTTTTAAATCATGATTTTTATAGATTGTGCACGTTTTCATCTTTATCTCCCTAGAAGTTCCAAGTCTTCTTCGGACAGATAGACATGGGCTATTAGGCCTTCTTTGAGTTGTAATTGTCTCCATTTACTGTTTTCAAGTAGTGGTAGAATTAATACTGACACAAGAACTTGCATTAGCCTAGCACAGCGCTTTTTCTCCGGGAAGTCCCACTATAATTATAGGTAATTTAGCACGGAGGATGACAGGCGGGGCCATACAGGTAGCACAGGCAAGATACTTTTCTGCGTGACATTGAATAACCTTATGTTAGCATTGCTGGAAAGCTCAGGTGCTGATTAAAGTAAAATGGCAGCCACTTGACAGTTGTAACAGGACCCATAATGGAACAGGGTCGTGGCTTTTACCCTTTATCATGCTTCATAAAATTACCATAACAAAATGCCTTTAAGCATCAGAAATTGGAATTCTTTTTTTTCAAAAACATACATAAAATCAAATATGACTGTTTGTTGATTGTAAAATAAATACTGTTTTACAGTTTTACCAACATTTTACAAGTATAACACTATACAAATTACAATGAATAGATGTAGATGTATAGTTTTATGTAAAGAAAAATACTTGACTATGTATGATGCAACTGGTTCCATGTGACTTTTGATGGGTATGCACAAAAAGACAAACAATGATGGATATAATTATGGATACAGTAAGGAATTGTAACTTATATTTTACTATGACAGGTAAAAAGAAGCAAAATCTGAAACAATCCCAAGTGCTTAAGACATAGACCTTTTGCCCTTATTACAGAGCTCTGTCACGAAACTCCGACAACTCTTTTGATGGTTTCCTAGGAGATACTTAAATCTTTCAGATATCCTAGAAATTTTAAGCAAGACAAACAACCCTAGTTAACAGGGTTCGGGACAGTAGATAATCGACTTTCCCTCCGGGACATTTTATGTGCACCAATCACCTCGCAGATTCAGATGAACCAATTCTGCCAAACTGGATGGAAAAATCTTACAAAAAATGTTGTTCCTGAAGATAGAAAATCAATAATGGTCTTGTCATATTTGGACTAAGGTGGGCGAGTTGCAAAGGTACATGTCAGCTGGTTTAAGACTGTAAGAAAGAAAAATGATGGCGGACTTTGTCACGTGTCAACTTTAAGAGTTGATAGCATGCTTTGGTACTAAAAAGTTTGTAGGTAGATAAACTACATGGTGATAGTTAATTACAAAAGATAACTTTGGTCTTTGATATATGTAAACCCTTTTAGGTTTCATACCCCGAATTGGAGAACAAAAACAACATATATATATATATATATATTTTCCAGCTCTTACTGTAAAGTGCTAAGTTTCTTTAGAACAGGAACAGGAAGTCAAAGGCGTATTCATTAAGGCGTTTAAGAAGAAATGAAAAATACAATAATCAATTTACAGGAAAAGAAAGTATTTAATTAATAAAATATGTTACTCTTTTTAGAAATCAGTTCACAAATCTTAATTGACTTTCAGGACATAATACTTACAAAAATATTATACACAATTATCTGCTTTAATCTTGTTTCGGCATGCAGGCTTTTTTTATTTGAAGTTGAACTTAAACAATTAGATTATTTTTAAAACATCGAGCCAATGGAATAGTAGATATTCTTCTTTTTTTGAAAGGAATTCTGTTACATTTAGACTATCGAAAGGAAAAATCATTTATCACCAAAATCTTTCAATGCCATAGGAGGGAGAGTGACATGTATGCAGTATTATAATTCATACTTTATATTATTATACACATTTATAAGTAGTCCTTATCATTTCGTTGTTACTATCATGGCTTGATTGTATTGTCTTGTTTCTCTTAAACCAGTTGCAGTTTAGTTTTACTTCCCATCATGCGTAGAACAATTTGTTCTCTTCCTGGACATCCCGTAATCAACTTAGTTAGTTTTGTGTTTTCTTCCGTTGCCTGTCATTCTGATTCGACGGATAGCAATCACCTGTTTATTGTCCTCTCATTTCCATTGATCCTGAAGACCCTAGTTCTAATGGAAAATAATGTGATGATCCTTCGGTTGCTTGCCATACTTAGCAACTATACATTTTGTTCTCCCTGGATATAAGTGTTTCAAGGATATGAGTGTTGCACTAATTGTGAATTTAAGTCAGATGCTTTGCATACATCCTGCATCTTGTTGGTATTTTGGATGTTTATGACCACACACCCCTCCTATTCTCCATCTTTAAATTATATAGCATAAGCTGAACAACATCTCAGCTACATGATACTTAACTTAAGTCAAAGATTAGTTATTCAACAAAACAAAACAAATACTATTTTTTGACTGATTCTTATTGAAGTAAATGAAGGGAATTTGTTCCTTAAAAAATGGGACATACACGTGATTTTCTGTAAATCATAGTTGATTTTCCATTAGTTGGTTTAAATTATTTAAATGTCATAATTATTGTCTTTTTACTTTTACTTCCAGGCTAGCATACCAAATGATGGAGACAAAGAATACAAACGTGTTGCCATTGTGGAAGACTTCTTTGACATAATTTACAATGTCCATGTCGAAATGGACGGTAGAGGGGGTAAACATGCAGGACAAAAAAGGACCTACAGAGCTGTAAGCATATTGATATCTTATAATTCATTTATAGCTATTTGTTCTTCTAAAAATCGTTTGATCATTTGCTTTTAGTTTGGTTACATGTCTCTTGTTTATTTATTTTTGTCTTTTGAGTATCATAATTATTTGGTCATATATTTGACTAACACTGAAAGATACAATTAATGCATTAGATAGAATCGATAGGTTTAGCATTAGAAGAAGATACGATTCGACTTACAGACTGTTTGTGGAAGTTTACCCTTTCAGGACAGATCTTGCTACATAACAAAATGTGTGTATTCACAGAGAGGATACGGGTAATCTGTAATTGTTTTCCCTTGCACGCCCAATTTCGGGATGTTTCTTTTGAAGTCGGTTAATGCAAGTTTAATGGCGAAACTAGGTCAAGAAATTAGGTCATGTTAAAATTGTATACCTCATAATTATTATACAAGGATTTCAGGATATTGGGAGAAATTTCTTGTTCAAAGTAATATCCTAAATCAAACTTGCATAAACTAGGTCAAGAAAATAGGTTACGTTATGGTTGTATATCTCAGCTAATAACAATACAAGAATTCAAGGACATTGTAAGAAATTTCTTCTACAAAATAATGTCCTAAACCAAAGCTTGAGTAGATGCCACAATCACAGCCAGCATAAACGTAATGACTTTTAAACATGAGACGTCTAAAGATTCGTTTAATTGGCATTTGGCAACGTAGTGTTCTGTTACTATCGCAATATTTGTATTTGAATGATGAAACAGGAGTAAGAAACAATTAAGGAAATGTTACGGCAAAGAGTATCCTTGTTCTACTGATTCATGAAATTTACATGAGCAAAAGTATAAAGTATCACGATAATCTATTAGTGGTTCAAGCTAACAAGCGGATCGGATTACAAGCGTTGACAATAGGCCTTCTGCAATACTGGGACGCTTCTGTCTAAAAGCTCATCAAGGATTCGAATGACTACCTTCCGGGTACAGTGTCCTATTTCTACTAAGCAAGCCCCATGCGCTCTTGTAAGACACTTTGCTGCTGTAATAAACGAAAGCTTTCTTAATGACATTGAGGTAGATTTAATACACTTAAAGAATAAAAGTTTGTTGCATTTTTTTGCTATCTTAAAGAGAATTTTTCCTAACCCATTAATAAAGTATTCTTAGCTTTTTTATCACCATATTAATTTTCTTTGTTGACTTTAACTTAATTCTCTCTTCATTCACGTATGTGTGTGTTTTTCATATTTAAATGCAAATAATACAGAAGCCCATTTGTTTTTAACCTGATAACATGAGAATATCCTTATTTTTGAAACTTAGATAGGTTAAAAACAAATCATATAGACAATATAAAAAAGAAAATAAGAAGGAGAGTCAAATATTTTTAGAAATCATCACCAGAGGGCGATAAACATTTTGAAAATTCTCTATTGTAATCTTAAATTAATGAATACATGTATATTCAAATTTAGCTTGTACTTCAGACAGGATTCTGCAATGCAATCGTACTGATTTATGTTGATGGCATTAAGCAGAACACATTTGTAAACTTTGAAGAATCCAATTTGTCTATTCACAAAGGTATACCCGTTCAAAATCTATCTTATTCATTTGAAAGTATTCATCAGAAACAAAAGCGTATTCATATTGGGAAAAAAGGCTATGAATGTTGCCCTAGTATATTTCATACAGTTCGGATATGATCTGTTACCATAGAAACCAAAAGGTGAAAACAATGGGCGTGTATACACATAAACATCGATCTGCCTCGGCACCATCGTTTCTGGCTCTTGCAAAGGAGCGAGGACATTTTGCTTTTCATCTTCTTTCGATTACTCATAGACAGTTTTTTTCCGTTTGCTTTATTCTTTCTTTTTGCTTCGATGATAAGTCTTTGGGTACGAGTTGCTTAGCTTCTTTTGAGACTATAGCAAAGATGAGACACGAAGTGAAGAAATACTTAATCAATAGATGCTTTTGTCTCATAAACATTAGTGGTATGTATCAAAATTTACACATTGCAGATCACTTAAATCGAAAATATCAAATCCTATAATATAAGCAACTATAATCGTGTGTACATAAAAAAAAATTATGTTGCTTTGGGATACTCCTTAAAGTTTTTTATACAGCGTTCCATGCTACCACCAACACAATTTCCAATATCTATATATTTTCCAATAAAATATTTCTAATCTTATTATTAGCTGAAACTTATTTTTTGGGGGGAGAGGCATTCATATCTTGGCCCATTGCACATGCAAATATACTCAGTTCTGTATAATACTAAATGGGCAAATTTTCTATACTGTAAAGGTTCCAAATACTGTTAATGCATGCCTATGGAAAGACTGGACGAATCTATATAAAATCTTTGAAACATGTGGTATAGAGTTAATATTTTTTTCCATCAATACACCTGTTCATTTGTTACCTGTAGAAATAAGCAATTTAAAGCAATTCCTGACAGAAGTTGAGACTGCCCAATTACGAAAGAAGCCAAATAGATGAACATGAATGAAGCCTCGCTGTTCACTTTAGATATTTGCCTCCGGACTTCTTTTTTTCAGCGGAGGTCATGGCAATGCCATTTCTTTCACAATCCTTCAAAACCATCCTACTAATTAACATGGGAAAGAAAGGCACTGTATGAAAGGAAAGCTATCGATGAATCATGACTTTTAGATGACTCTCTTCTATATTGGGCTGATCAGATATTATACAAATTATCATTATTACACTTTATAGTTTAAGTTAAGGAACAATGATAATTTGAAGGAAAATCAAGAAATCATAAATTTATATCTAAAATTGAAATTTAAGTCTGTTAATACCCTTTAGTCAACAATGCTCTTGGATAGGTTTGGGAAAAAGAAAATATCAATTTTACACGTTTTAGTTTAAGTTAAGGAACAATGACAATTTGAAGGAAAATCAAGAAATCATAAATTATCTAAAATTAAAATTTAAGTCTGTTAATATCCTTATGTCAACATTGCACTTGGATGTGTTGGGGGGGGGGGGGTAGTCTCATTTTATATCTTCTTGAAGGAAAAGATTGGAGTTAATGCATGTACAAGCATGGCTTTAATGCATCTCGGGATGCTGCATGGTTACAAATCTTATTCGTTTCATCCCATGTTAAGATCCTCGTATTGAGCCTTTTTCTTCCATTAATACCTCATCACAAGACATCCTGACAGCGTTCATTACAGACTATTAAAAGGTATGAAAGAAAACTAGTTGCTTTCATTAAAAGATGGTCGCCAAGATCATTAGCAAAAGGTGAGAATGAAAGAACATAATAATTAATTACACACAGACTCTGCTAGCTGCTACTGAACAGGACAATAAAGATGCCGAGAAATGGAACAAAAATGCTTCCCTTAATCATGGGACAAAAGCACAGCTTGTAATCATATACTCCCAGATTCATAGAAAGTCAAAGGGTGTGTTTTCTTTGTTACACCGCAGATAATAAAGGCTATAGTCCTAATTAGATCTACGTAACGTTATCAGTCTTTTTGCTATAATTCCTAATGAGAAGGCTATATTGTCAGGTGCTTGATGTGGGATTTAGCAGTGTTATCACATTACAGATGTATGAACTATTCCATATGGACTCTTCTCACATTAATGGTATCTCTTTATAACTCTGCAATTTTTGGATTGTGGCAAACAAAATGCAAAATTTCCCTTTTTCTCCTAAACATCTCTTGTGTCCTTCATCTTATTGGTTACACTTTTTATGATACTCTTTCAGACTGATGGTAGCTTTTCTCTCCATGGGTGGATCAAATCGAGAAAAAAACCCAGAAGCATCCTTTCGGCTTTTTCATGTTTTACATGTCAATTCTTTTAAACAAAAGAAAATTACCTTTCATAATAATTGATATAAAAAAAAATACATAATGAGGTGCTAAAACCAACAATATATACTTTTACTGGTCAAAAATGTGTATTTAAAGTAGCAGATGCGCTTCAATTTCAAACAAACCAAAATTCATCATAATATTATTTGACTGCCGTAAGACTCTTTCCAAAGGTTTAATTTACATGATTATCTTGGTGATAACCACCTATTAAACTTTTAAGGTATTGACAATTCTTTTCAAATTGCAACATTTCAAAAGGGAGGAACAGGTAGACAACAAAGGAAATTAATAAAAACGATAATGAACTCCCACGAACTACTTTGTGGTGCAGTAACGCCACCTGTTGGTTTCTTCTAGTTCCTAGAAAAGCGCTATAATCTTCCAGGTGGCGTCCTAATCGAATAATTTGATAACTAGCTGGCGATTACATTTATATGCTGCAAGGGGGCGCCAGCTAATTCTTTTGTCAAATGACCAACTGAAACATGCCGATCTTAATGGAAAGTTGTAAAAGATTGGTACATTCAAGTTGCGTATTTGATGTAATTCATGTTAATTGCTCTCCTTCAATTTTCTTTTACTTTAGATTGCAGAAACATATTCTTTTCTTCCAAGAGAAGCTGTCACAAGATTTTTAATGTCTTGCTCCGATTGTCAAAAGCGAATGCACCTGTCATCAGAGAATAATAACAACACTCCCAGCGAGACAATCCTCCCAGAAATTGACAACCCTCAAATCATTGACTTCAGCGTACCTATCACAACGACTTACCTCAACCACATGAGACAAAAACAAGGAGTTAAAAACGAGACTGCCAACGATCCATTCATTTATCACTTAGATCAAGATAGGGAGGTAAGAACAATTAAATCCTTTTTATTTAAAAAAAGCAACAACAACAACATCCATACTGAAGTGCTCATGAATTGTATAGCCCTTCAACCACCAGAGGGCTCTGTGTGTATAGATGTATTTCATTTTCAAATGTTTACCATTATTATTTTGCTTCACACAGACGATTTTGTATAGCTATAAGAGTTCTTGACACATCAACAATAAATAAACGATACAATTTGGTAAAAAGCATTAACATTCGAAAGACCTACCTAAATCAGAATAAACTTTGCATTTATTTAATTAGCAAGTTCATGTTCCGTTTTAAGATATTCTACCTGAATTTTAGGCTTGAATTTTCTCTTCTCTTCAAAAACAACAAACTAAACTGTATCCCTTGAATGTGAATTACTCGATCATTTAGAAGAAATGCCTTCAATTAGGTCAAATTTGTTTCATCCGAAGTAAGTTCTTTGGCATAATATAATTTACCATCAAAGAAAATCTTCTTGTCAACTAAAAGAGAGTTTTGTGATTATATCTAGGCTTCATATCTCTTTCATGTTCTACTGTCTGTAGTAGTGCCTCAAATGGAGTACTCAAAGGTGAAAGTCATAGAAAATGTTAACAGAGAGAAGGGGAAGAATATTTTACTACTGTCAAGATAAAATATGAGGTCGAGTTCCTTAGCTTGTTCACAACTAATCGATATCTTTATCCACTTCTTTTAAAAGCAAATGGGACCAAGCACACAAAATACAGTTACCTGTATTTGGTCCAGGTATTCACATTTAATTGATTTTATCCTTATGACTTGAAGGAGACCTGCCCCATTGATTCTTAGAATTAATTGCTTTATTTAAGCATGAACAACTAGCAGGATATATTTGGTCGCCATGATGTACCTACTTATTTTCTTCAGACTAAAATCTTATTCAGTCTTGTGTAGGTATTAAGTTTAGACCCTTTTTCTCTTTCCTCAAAAAGGTTTTTTTCAAGAGAGGACATGGAATAAAGAAAACAAACAACCTACTAAAATGTTCTTAGTATCCTAGCAGTAGTTTCTTCTCCAGAAATGTCTATAAAAAACTGTCTGCTGGCTTTATGACGTACGCCAATTATGACACAACATAACGTAGTCACAAGTTTTAGACGTTAGATAATGAACGTCCACCCTAGTTCTCCTACAGTAGCGTGGATGGTGATGATGAACATAAGATGTTAGGCAGAAATTGAACTTTCTTTCTTTCGTTTTTATAAATTTATGGCCATATAAACTAGAAAAGGAACAAATCCACTCAGTTTCCAGTAACTGCTTTACAAAAATGTGTTTACTTCAACTGTGTCCATTTTCTTTATTCTTCTCATCCTTTTTTTAATACAAAGTTGTGTGTGCACTTGGAGGCTCAGTGCGTCTAACAATTTAATTATATAATCATATATTTAGGTTTAAATCTCATTATATTTTTAAATTTCAAGTACATGTAATGTTTTCTTCGTTATTCTCATTAACCAGAAGGCTTATACATTGCATGCTTTTTACCATATACATGAAAAAAATGTTTTTCATATAAAATTATCCTTTTCCACAAGATTTGAGACAATTTTGAAATCATATTATACAACTTATCAAATTTAATTATCTCCCACAACACAAATTATTTATTTACAAACATTTTGAAATACTTTTTATAACTACAAATGCTAATATACTATGAGAGCTAAGAGAGAGCCCATTGTACCTGTGATGTTATCCATCTCATTTCGATTACCGATAGCATTTACACGGAGAGTACAGGCTTAACTCTTGTGTCCTTGTGACTTGGTAATAATACAAGCGAGCAATATTAATCTGATCACAGGTGAAAAAAAGATTAAAATGAGAAAGGGGATAGAGGTCTTGTTCTCCAGGTGACAATAGAACGTTACCTGCATTGCTAGATGTATGATACAGAAAGGGTCTTGTTTATTGTTTTCATCACTATTGATGCCCGCAGTTTGCTATTTGGTATAGGTAAAGGGGGACTGCTATATACAGTAAATTTCCATAATTATGAAAGGCTAGATTTAAAGGTCCACTATTTATCAGTATATAAACTTGTTTTTGATACATATTTAGTGGAGATGCACTCATAACCAACTATGCATAATATTATACAAATCACACTGAAACTGCATGATCTGTTTCTTATTTTCAACTCACAGAGCTGGTTCATTTCACATTATCCAGACTTTTAGTTTTAGGGAGTTGCATAAGGATATTCTAATTTAGAAAAACAACAAATTGTACTTTATATCATATATGATTCACATAATATGATAAAGTGATATCAAACATTTCCTAACACTAAAATTAGGTTTAAATTCTCTTATATGCTATATGGCCATACATTCTGAACGACTAAAAGAAGCAATTATTATTGCCTTGCAAAGTGGTATCGCTCCATTCCTAGAAATATCAGTGGACATATCTTTTTAGCTACACTGTACCTATTCATGTCATTTATGTCTGTGCTGAGAGGCTTTTCTGGGGTCCTGTAACAATCAGATGAATACCTAATTCCTTGGCATCACATTTCGTTCCTAAGCAACCAAGTAACTGCTGTTGTTTTGTAATTGTTTGCATGGAAAGGGTATTTCCTTGTCAAGTCGAACTAGAGAGAGGGGGAGGGGGGAATATGAATCAAATGTTGGTTAATTTTAAATATGCAGGTGCAGAAGGATTTTTAAAAAGATGCTGCAATTTTGTACATGCTGCATAATATATATAATTGTACCCAATGAACAGTGCAAGTTACACCAAAAATGAAACAGAAAGGGGCAATGACAAGATATATATCAATATGTATAAACTTATCTAATTAGAGAATTTGAGAAAATCTAAAATGTTCCCCATTTTGATTTCGTACCATCTTACACCTGCTATACTATGCTGTGCTTTTAACTTCTTTGAATGTTGACGCAAATAAGATTGATGCATTCTTATCCCTTTTCTTGGATATGAAATATATAGCAAACTCAGTGGAAGAATAATGTATCACCTGTCGGAGACAAGCTTCATTTTTTAAGTTTAAGTTTACGGGGGAGGGGGGGGGGGGTCCTGTATGGCCAGGAAATGGGTATGTGCGTGTTCCTAATTGTAAGAATAGGTTTAAATGATCACTTTTTTGTTGTCCAGTGCCCCTTTGTTTTTATTTGATATCTAGACTAAAGTTGTAGGAATTATATAGAGGAGAGAAGGGTGAAATGGTTGATAAATAGATATGTCAAGGATTGAATCAAAGTCATCATGAGGTGATTTATCTCCTTGCATGTATAGCCTATTATTAATGTCCCACATAACTTTAAGTCTTATGTTTTTCTTTAATTGATATTACATTTTTTATAACTTCAATTTGTCCTATACTTAATTGCAGCTCACAGAAATTCTGTTTTTTCTTTATAGCTGGATTATAAATGGTGGTTCAACTGGTTTTTTTTCAGATAATAGTGTTACATAATTATATTGTCCAACTTAAATGCAGCCTAAAGAACATAATGGTGTTTTTGCTTTTCTTTAAATCAAATCATATTTTGTTCAACTAAAAGTCCTAAGCTGAAAAAGAGTCGATATAAGAGGTCAACTGTCTAGTCCTTACGTTGGACAATGCAGTGCTTTTTCGTGGTAAAATCATTGGCAGTGAAATGCAACTGGTGTCCGATGTTCAGATAAGCTCTTTAGTTATTAGGATGATAAATGTGAAATATGGTACATGAATGTTCCATTCCCAGTTTCATTATCTGTTGTTCATAATACACGCTACGAGTACGAGATCAACATTTTCTTGTTTTAGCAAGCTGACACCATGCAATTTTTTTTTCAGTGATAAATTATACTGTCGGAAGACTTGCCCCCATTGATATAGGGAAAAGGCAACAGTGAATGACCTATATCTTTATTGTTTTCTTCAGTAATCTGTTTTGGTAACTCTCAAGCTGGTGCTTGATGAAAATCAAATAGATTGATGAGTCTTTGCACTAATTAGGATACTCAAATCCGTACCAAAGAATTGTGTCAATCAAAATATTGTCACCCTGAATTTAAGAAATTTATACATACATACATACATATATATAATACATACATACAATTACAAACAAACAAGGGAGGGAGGGAGCATCATCATCAGCAGCAGCATATTCGCGTCGGAACCTTCATTATATAGTATATAACTGTACTTTCGCATATGATGCACTTTCGAGGATAGTTTTTTGACCATGAAAGCTTTACATTACTAGAAACAATGAGAACACTGCTATGGGCTTATGAGCACTCAACCGTTTTTCTTTAAAGCCAGTGAAAAAAATTCACTTGAAACATCCCGGATTTGAACCGGAGACCTTCCGTATGGAATGCTAATATGACAAGTCAAAGCTAACATCATTCCCAGGTAGCCATTAAAGCTCTCTGGGGTGTGTATATATGTATAAAAAATTCTTTGTGTTGACTATATCCAGGAAGTGCCAATAGTGTAAGACGTAAAAGAACATAATAGCCACACGCTCTGTTTTGTGCCAAAAACAAGGTGAAAAAAAGTATATTTCCGTCAAAATGCAAAATATTTACCGTTCACATGTGGTTTAATCAATGTTGGGTGGTTTTTTTCTTAACACATTTTCCCTAATTATGGTACGATGACTTCTGTGTGAAATACAGGTGTTGTATAAAGTGTTCTCGATTCCTATCTTGGTTTTTGACATTTCTTTTTTCTCTCTTTTTTTTCTATAAAACACCTTTTGTTTCTAAAGGAAGTTACTGGCAGTTTGAATCTTCTTAACTAAGCATAATATCATGAATGTAAAATAATAGTATTTAAGTATGACCTGTTGGCAGCGACTATATAATATGCATGTAATTTCATTTTCATTTTATTTTTTTGGATCATTTAAATGATCAAATTTCTATAGCTGAATATGCAGCACACGTTTTACAAATATAAGCTGCTATCCGAGAAAATACTTTCTCTTCTTCTATGATTTTTTGTTGAAAAGCCTTCATGTTTGCTAGACATGTGTCAGCATTGGCCAGGCTGCACCTTTGAGCTTTTGTAATCTTCTATAAAGCACAGGGACTGAAGCCCATCAAACATGTGACGCTGCCTTTAAGTTTATGCCAACTGCTGAAAAATACTAATCGATACGAAAGAGGGTCCATATGGATCCCCTGTAAACTACTTGAGCATGATTAAATATTCAGTACATGAACAATCGGTGCCTAGTATCCCCTTTCTGTCCCCCGTTTTTATACCTCTATAGCTTAACCAATGCAGCCAGTATAGGCAAAGAAAGCAACGCATGCGTAGGGTACGAGTGATGCCTCCAGAATATTTGGAAGCTTTTTGGATGCATGTGTGTCTTTATCAAGGCAAGCTGTTATCAGCAATAAGAGACAATTACAAGTGTTAAAAGTATTTTTTTTCTTGATTGCATAGGTGTATCTAGATTTAAAAAAATAAGACAAACCCAGATAGCTGTAGTGACATTGGTGTTACAGTTTGTCTTCAATTCTTTTTCCCCCAAGTGTAGCAATTATTGCTAGAATTTATAGTTGCAGCAATAGGCACAGAGCATTGGACTCCACGTTGCAACCTACAGAAAGTATTTATTTAGGAGAGGTACAGAGTTATCGATCGACAGCTGAATTGGTAGCACTCATTATAATTTCTTTGTTTCCATGCGACACAGTGGTTTGACAGCAGGCACACAGGTCTCAACTGGACTCGCTTTAGTCAGACACATTATTTTTCACAAAGAGCAACGTCTCTCCATCGCTTTAGAACTGTAAACGAGGGGGTCAAGAATTTCGGGGAACTATTCTAGGAAGTTGTCATGAGCGTTGAGAAGAAAAAACAGGTAGATACTTCTAGCTTTTTCAATGTGATATTACTCGACACACCATATATGTATACTATAGTTAAGTAATGTTATCTTAACACGATTATAGTATTCCTGGAAGAAGTATCATGCACAATACTGGTATTAATTAGATTTATTAGAAATGTAACGGGTACATACAAACACATGTAGTTCTGATTGGCAACCTGTCTTAGATCTTCATTACTTAATGAATGTTTGTGTTTTACCTTGTTGATGGCTGAATTATGTATTCGCATCGTATACCTATATAAATTATACATGTTTAAAGTATGGGTTCCCAAAATAAGCATGCAGCTTTGTTACTTTACATCTACATATCTGCAGTAGTTTGATAAAAAAATACATGGGCCGGGGGCAAGCCAACTAATTTGACAGTTTCAACCTCTATTGCTTGATGATGTTGTCAACAAGTAAAGGTTACAGAAGGGTAACATCTTAAACTGTATGCTAATATTGGTAAACAAAGCTTCATTCAATCATTTATATAAAACAGGACATCGGGACTTTTGATATTTTGTGCTTTCGATTACTTGTGTTATCTGAAATGTGCAACATCTGGCCATATATAGATCAACTGAATGAAAGTAGAAAAAAAAGAAAAAATATAAAGGTTCAAATTTGTTAAAATCCATTAAAATTTAATAATCTGACAATCGTAATGGTACTTCCATTTTGTGCTCTTTGCTAGCCTCTGACAATCTGAAATTAGGTCACGCCAATGGTGTGTGAGCCGCTATCTTTCTTTACAAGGGGATTTCTTGGCAAAGCGTTCAAAAGTAACTAGGCTGGTATGGGCTGTGTCATCGATCAATAGTTGACTACCTCTCTGAATATGTTCAAGGTAACAATAAGCAAGGCTTAGTTTTACAACCGTATGGTCACAAATACAAGCTGGCTTCTACAACGCGTCCCTTTTGTGCTGTTTTATAATAGCCAGATTATGTGCCAGTTTCTAGGAATATACATGTACATACACCATGTATGGTTATGGCAAGCCTTGAAGGTTTAAGTTTAACATACTGGCCCTTTAGAGACTTACGTAATATAGGAGTTCTTTTCTTTTCCCCCATTTTTACTAATTAGAAAAATAAGTAATAAAATCATGAAATATAAAGTTTCTCTACATACTATCATCTCTACCCACATAAAGCATGTTTGGGTAACTTTAAAAAAATAATCAGATCATGATTAATTGAAAAAATATACCAATCCCTCAAATTTCATTAAAATTATCATTAAGGTTATTTTTTTCTTTAATGTAACATGTACGGTTTTTTTTCGATTAAAAATTTTAAAAAACACACCCACAAGATGATTCATGGAGTGTACATATACTAGTATATAGACACGACTCTGTGGACGAGGTATATATATATCAGCCTGAAAAATGTCTTTCCAAGCATGCCCTACAGTTAGCCATTCAAAGTCACTCTAGAAAATTTTAGCAAGGTAGCAGCGATATTGATTTTTTCCACTTCATACCAAATACATCTTTCATTAGACTCTGAAAGGCGCACAGGTGAATAAGAAATATGTAGCGCTTTATTGCCTAGGTATTGTTTGGCATGATGGCCATAGAATATGCTAAAGTAGAGTGGCTGTTGTATTTATTTTTTAACGTATTGTTCCTGGAAGTATATGGCATCCATCTATTGTGTCATATCAAGAATTCAGTTCTTCTTGCATGGACAGATCGTGAATTTTTTTCTCTAACTCATATCCTGCAGAGTTGTTAATGACAGAGATCATTAAGACAAATGTATACGGCTTCCTAGATTCAGATTAGAAGTCCTAATATTTATTCAAATTTCACAATAAACAATTCTTATTGTTTTATCATTTTATCCATAATTGGGGCGGGGGTGCTTCAGTGTGGATGAGTACTCTTTGGGTTCTTTTTCATGCATAAAATATTAACTTCTTCAACTCTATTATAGCTTGCACACAATCAATTGTTTCGCCAACCATTGCGACCATGTTCCCTATAAATGGTGATCCATGATGAACACCATACCTGCCTGGTACCCATAGCTACCGCTTTAATAAGACTTGATACCACTTAAGTACAAAAGCAATGATAATCCAAAGTGTACAAATCTGATACTATAGTTTAGATATCGAGATAAAAGATGTTAAAAGTTAAAAAGAAAGATAATATCGAGATGTGTATATATTTTTCCTTTAACACCTTCTAGAACGTATATACTAGAGCTAACCATATTATCGACTATATGACCTCTGCCAATGCGAGAAGGGATTATTTTCTGAAAAACAAGAGGAAGGTAGTGTTGGGCCCTATCGATTGGTTGCCAGAAAAGAGGAGCTTGAGTATCGATTAACTGCAAAAAGAGTTTATTCTTTTCTTGCAGGTAAACAGTGGAAATAATAAAGTATGGTCTTTTTTGATGGATTACAATTCTTCAAGCCTTTTAAAAGTTCAAAGAAAAAATACTCTTCGCATTCAGATGTACTGTCGTTTTTATGCTATACAAGTAGAATATATAACCAGGATCCATTTTATATAATATAAAATATAACGTATGAAAAACGTATTTCATGTACATGTATTACATAATGTAAAAAGAAATTTATTTTCACTAGCTGCATTCACATTCGTAAAAAGATTTACAAATTAACAATTTGAAAAAAATAATGAAAAACATAATACAATAAAAAAAAAACAGTTATATATATATAACTGCTATTACGTTTACAATGTCCTTTATCTCCTGGCTATTAATGCCAGGGGCATAACCTGGAGATGTAAAAAACTTGTTTGACATCATCAGCTAAACCTGAAGATGTCAAAAACTAGACAAAAATTTGTTATAAACATAAAAAAAAACATAATGAAAAAAACGGTTTTCTGACTTTTTACTATGTAGAATAAATATGTACATTGGTGTAAAATATAGTATAAGACTGATAAAAATAATTCAGTCAATTCAAATTAAATTGCCTACAGTATGCAATTCAAGAAAAGGCATCTTTCAAAATTTGAATCCATTTATGAATTTACCAATTAATCAACTTAATGAAGCCTAAAATTAATCATACAATTATTTATCTCTAAAAAAAAGTATAGGAATCAAACACCAACATTTCTAGTATTTTATATAGTAGACAGTGCCATTTTAATAAAACCTATAGTGGAGTCTCAAATCTATTGGGTGATTGAAAGATAATTTCTAGGAACTCAATATAAAGACTGACCCCATCAGTTGTTACATGCATGCAGATGCCATGCCCCCATGTGCACGAATTAGCCACTGTACACACTCTCCACGTATGATATACATGCAGTATCTTTTTAAATTGACTTGTTTAGGGAGTGCTGGAACCTCCTTTAATACATCACCAGACCATTTAATTGGTGAACTAGCCAATAGACTAAACTTTAATCATAGTTGATGTTTGCCACACATCAATCAGTCATGGTTTAGTGGATTATACCTATAAACAGAGTCAGTGCTATATTTTTCATCAGTGACCAACATTGACTGTTAAATGTGTTTATTGAATAACTGATCACTATTGTTCATAACTCCCTTCGAAAAAAGGTGGTAAACCATCTCCCCTCCCCCTTTGTAGGGTCTTTAAAGGAAAAAAACATGTCTTTTAAAAAGAAAATCATCATTTGAGCACAATGCACCACTTAGCCATTAAACCTAGGGTCTTTAAGGCCAGCGAATGGGTGTACTGTGTGTCAAAGGCTGCTGCCACCATATAGTGCACTTCTACAATTACAACATTTAATTTTCTCTTAAATGTCTTGTAACGTGAGACACTCATTAGAAAGTTTGAAGATTTAATATCTTGTGTCAAACGATCCAAAGGAACAAACCATCAGACCTTATTAATTCATTTCCATAGAATCAAGGTGTTCCTTGCTATTCAAAACATTTCTCCCCAATAAGAAAACCAATCAGCTGTCATACGAGTAACAGCAAGGTAAATTGTGTTTGATATTCTCTTTGTACAATTAACAATGAGAAACTTCACCATGATTTTTTTTTGTAAAGGGAGGATGAGAAAATAAATTACGAAATATGAATACAACAGAGCGATTCCTACAATTATAATGAAAAATGAATTAAGAGAAAAATAGAAGTGGGTTGTCTTTTGTAAAGAGAACAGTTTGCTTGACAATTCGAGGTATTTTTTTTCTTTCAGAGCCATAAACGACTGAGTACTTGTTTTACCAACTTCTTTAATTTAGAATCTGTGCATTTTAATTTCAAATCTGCTATATATCATGAAGTTTTGTGTTATATAATTATAATAATCATATATTATAAACACTTTAAGGTTACATGACTTATAGTTCAATCCGTCTTAAAGGGTGAATGGGGTGTATGTATATATTAGTAACCATGTATATGCATGATAGCGATTATCTGCTGTGTAGGGAAGTGATGAAATCCTAAATATATGATACTTGATAGAGATAACGTGCAAACCAGCAATATACATAACCCTTGATATTTGTCAGTTTCAATTTCATGTGATACAAATTATCAACTGTCATGTTTAAAAATAATAAAATATACATGTCAGAATCCAACGCTTATATATCTGTATAAGTTTGTCTAAAAACGAGCAAGATGACTCAAAAGAAAATCTCCAAATTTGGGCTCAAAGTAGTAAAATTGATATATACATTCTGCTCGTTGCTAAACTTAGAACCTTTCAACCATTTTTAAAAGGAGATACGCATAATGATACCCCATCAAATAAACATAGAGAGTGGGGGCTGCATTATCCTGCTACCAAGTGACTCATTGAGCAACCATATGGTCGAAAATCAATGAAGGATAATGGCAAGAATGTCAAAATGGACATTTACATGCCCTGTGTGAGTCTCGTTGTTGTGACGTGTTCTCTTGAAAAGACTCTTACGTTATTTTCTGGACTTGATACAAGTTAAAGGGGGTCACAATTGAAGGTCACCAAACTTTAGAGCTAATTTAGAAGACCCCTTTTATCATATTTTTGTGATAATGCGGGACCTGTGCCCATATGTAATAACAAATTAGTTTGAACATACGATTTGAATGGATAACATGCACCTGCATGCATCATTTAAATCCGTTACCTCTTTCAAGAGTATGCTGCAGATCTTTCTTCACTACCAACTTGACTTTCTAGTTGTGTCAAAGTAAAAGATAATTTCACTTGAAAATAACTTCACTTTGGATTTTATATTAATTATTTACATTTATTGTACTCTACATGGAAAGGTATACATACATGGTTGTTTTGATATCGCGATTTGGCCTTTAACTTCATATCGCCAAAATGTTCAAGCACGGTCACAGCGAACCATTTACATGAACAATTGAACATGTATATTATGAAATCAATGTTTAATGTCTTGTTTGACTATTTCAACCAGATGTAATCCTTTTAATATTTTACATGCAACTCTTCGGGTCGTCTTGTAATAACCTATTACATGTATATTCTACATGCCTATATTTCTGTATGGTCATTCCCTGGATGAAAAAAAAGGCTCGAGACAGCCATCTTGGGCCTCTAAAATTGAAGAGCTACCACAATATACACCATGCATGTCAACGCTGAAGCTTTCTGAATCAATACAAAAACCAACCTGTAGATTAAAATGACAAGTCGACCTTGTGGTATATTGGTAAAAACTGAGGAAGAAAAAAAAATCAGAATTCATCCAAAAGAAATACTGTCCACAGCAACATGCTGATTGTGCTTCTTCTGTGTGCTATCAGTGTTGGGGATGCCAAAGTATAGATGGCAACACGACGTACCAAAAATGTTTCTATGAAAAAACGTAGTTATCTGTTCATTTAAATATTAGCAAACAAACAAATATGTGTTGAAATGCCATGGGAGGTTGTTTATTCCTGTGACTAGTCTTTTTTGAAAATGATTTTTCAACAGGTTTATAATTAAGTTGTGTTTTTTCTTCTTTTTTTATTATTATAACCCACCCCCCTTTTTTTTCCTCCCTTGAGGATAACAAAAATTAATGCTGCAAAGCTTTTTCCACATGAGAAGAGGGTGTAAGTTTTAAGTGTGCTTAAGAAGAAACAGCTATAATACCACTATAGTCCCTCTTAAATTAACGGAATAATTTCCACATCCACAAATGTTAAACAAGCTTTCAGACGAGTAAAGATGCAAAAGAAATACATCTTCAAAGAAACCACTCTCTAATTGATAAACAGATGAGGAGAGGTAATGAAAAAGTAACATACGGTGCTTGATTTGATGTCAGACTTGTACCTCTTCCTGTCGTCTTTTAATCCTAAGTTTTGGTGCGATGCTGACAATGTCTACAGGGCAAATTGACTCACCCTAGAGGGTCTAGGTGAATATAATACACCAGAAATCCATTAGAGAATGCCTTTGTAAAACATACTTCACTTCTTATTACGGAACATTGGTAAAGGAGCTTTGGAGTATGTATGCATAGTGTTTTATTTTTAATGCAAAAAAAAAAAAGGAGCATTAAAGAGGAGATAAAAATGGTCCTCTACTTCCAGGATAATTCTGAAGCACATTGTATGCACGTGTGCAAGAAAAATACAAAAGTGACTAAGATCACTTTTTATGGAAATTCAATGCCAAATACATCTTGGATTTTCAAATAGAGATCTAACACCAAGATTGATTAATATCGCAATATCAAAGGCAGGGGTTGAGGTTCGAAGCCCTCTATAATACTGTCTACAGATAATGAGAAAAGGTGTTTTCTTAAAACAGTTTAACTGTGTGTTGTTTGATTACACTATTTGCTAGCGTCCATCATTGTTCACTAACCATATTTTTTTTTGTTTCTCCCTCAGGACAGTATGTCAAGTGCTGATAGTGCTTTAAGCCTTGAAAGGACACCATCCCCATCAAAGGATAACAACAATAGCACCAGCCCAAGACCAATCAAAATGGGTAAGTACGCATAGTTAGCATCCACTTTTTGATGTGTATAATTATAGGCTATAGTGTAAAAAAAAAAAAAAAGAATCATATCGGTTTTGTTTTCATAGTGTAGATAGGCTAAATGTGTGGATAAATCTTTCATCCAATGAACCCGGGCTAGTGATGATAACAATGGATTGTCTGAAAAATAATTATTGGTCGTGGTGGAGATGGTTGAAAGTTGAAGGAAAAAAAGGTGGTCACTCTCGCGAGACGGAGTCGAACCGCCGACCTAGAGATATCAAAGTAAATCCTCACTACAGTCTCCCGCTCTACCAACTGAGCTATCACGAGTGGACATCAACAATGAAATTTGTATATATTTTACATATAGAATATCATTAGAAAATCAAAGGTTATGGTCAGAAGTTAAAGCGCTGTATTCATTTACACAAGTTGCTTTAAGAGTTTATGGGATAAAGTATAGGGTAGTAGTATACCTATTCCTCACAATTGAATACAACGCTTTAACAATACAATTGTATTCCTTATATTTTTGTTAATATGATACCTCTTAGGAAAAGGTGTGACAAAATATCATGAAATGTTGTTAGGCCATACCAAATTGATTTGTAGATCGTTGGACCCGACCGAGGGTAAAATTCGCGTTTCAACTTTTCTTTTTTT